>VYZQ01065237.1:27808-51544 GCA_013400655.1 Mystacornis crossleyi
CTATTTCTGATATATTTGCCTGAAAGCCCCTCATTTTCAAAATTATAATAGTTCGGGAGGAAGGAGGTTACATTTTTTTTTTTCCATTCCGGGGTGGGAGGGGGACTCCTGCCTTCCTTAGCAGACACCTGTCCAAACCAGGACAATGGCTATACGACTTCAAAGGCAATCTGCAAATAAACATTTTACCCCCACTTCCTTCACTATTTTCTTTCTACTGTTCACCTTGAGTTTAAATGAATCACTACCTACTCCAAAATTCAAAACACGTCTTTTGAGTCAAGCCCAAAAACTAGGGATGCCCCGACACTCTAACCCTGCAGGCTCCAATCCTTTGGCCTTGAGAAATTCCTGTCCATGACAGATGAAGTTGTGAGAGTGCCCACCCAAATCATCATGCAGTCTGCTGGTTTCTCCAAAGAGAGAAGTGGGGGGTTAAGATTTCTTCAGCTGAAGACAAAAACAAATCCACTTTATGAATAAGTGCTTAATGCTGATTAAGTGCTTAAGTGCTTCAAACCACTGGTTTGAAGGTCAGAAACCCACCAAGAAAATAAGGAATTGCATTGCCTAATCTCAAATTCCTTACATAGTCTATCAGTTTAGTGCCTTATCTTCTAAATCAAAGACACTGGTTTATAAACCAGTTCTGACACACTCTTATCCCCTGCAGATCAGCAGTAAGACTGATTTTATCAAATGTGGAAGAATATAGTGAACTAGCTGTCCAGACTTGTTTAATCAATAGAGAAAAGAGAGTATTTAGGAAGAGATTTTTTTTTTTTAACAGAGATATTTTTAAATGGTCAGATCAGTTGTTTCCTAATCTCCTTTTTCTCCAGTAATTTACACAGGGAACCTAAGACTTGGGACTTCCAACACTTTGATGGCTTGAGGACATCAGCTAAACTACCCCTGCTTATTTCATGGCTGCAGGATGCTTCCAGCAGAATATTACATCAGTGTAATGTAGGCGAAGGACAGCTTCAAAGTGTTATTGCCTACTAGGACTTCGGGATGATAAAGATTTGGAGTCTTTCTGGAACTGGGATCTTAGTACTGTGGAAGCACTTTTTGCACCTTCAGGTTGTTGCTGTCATGGTTTAGGAATGGCAGTCCCCAATTTAGTGCTCCAACTGTGACTGAATGAGGTGCCACTTGCTTCCTCTCCCCTCCAGTCCCCACCTCCTGCAGGTAGCTGGAGAGAATTGGAGGTACAAAAGGTAAAGATCATGGGTTGAGATAAGAACAATTTACTGAAAACAGCAACAAGATAAGAAAACAAACAGTAACAGCAACAAGAATAATGACAGAGGGTACAAGGAAGGAATGATTCACATGGAAACCCCTCGACAACAGACAATACCCAACCACTCCCTCCTCCACAATATCCCAACCTGGAAGAGAATCCCTTCCCTCGCCCCCACCAATGACGTGAGGTGGTACAGAATAACCTCTGGGTCCTGGCTATAGCAAAAACTAACTCTGTCCTGGCCGGAACCAGGACATGTGTCCAGAGAAGGCAGACCATGACCTACAAGTGGCAGAGATGGTTATGAGTCCCTGCTGAACATATATTTCTTGATCTTCACAGTGTGAAGCAAAGCCTAATGGTTAAAACCACTTATGTTAAGAAGAGGAAGTGGGGCTTCAGCTGTGGGGCAAGAGTTGGCTTCAGTATGTTGAAGTGGGACAAACGTCCCAGAGAAAGACAAGGTCCTGAATGCTGGGTCTGGCTCTCTTTCACCACTTGCCCTCTGCCTGTGTTCACGCAGAGTGTGTTGCTGCCTTCCACATGGATGAGCACCCCAGAGGAGCAACTCTACAGACAAGCCCATTAGCCCTGCCACAAATATGGTCTGTATTCAAACTGGCAATCTCATTGAAGAAATCACACTGTCCTGTTTCAAATAACCACCGAGTAGAAATACTTCATTTCAACATGTCCCCTCCTCCCGTCACTGTTCTTTAATTTAAGGATTTGCAGAGAACATGAAAAAAAATTTTATTTAATTTGGTTTCCAGAGGATAAAAAGCTTCTGGGAGGGTTAAGGTAATACTAAAATAATTGTGTATGTTTGGTTCTGGGAGGAAAGAAGGCACTTGAAATACAAAAGGCTAAACATGATTTTTTGTAATTAACAAAAAAGCTATGAATCCTTTACTTTTAGTTCTGGTTTCCTCACTTATGCTGACTCTCCCCTACAAATCTGTCTGCTAAATGCTTGTAAGAAAACATCCAGGGCAATTAAATAATTGATGACAGCTTCTGAAACCTGGTTAGGAAGATGTTGACAGTCTCCAATTACTGGTCATTTTCACTTCTCAATATAAATTTAATTTTCAGGCAATCCTTTGGAAGCTGTTAGACAAAAGCATAAAGGCAACTCACCCTACTTGCAAAGTGCAATTTTGATTTTCATTTTGTGCAAGTACACATCCCCCAAAACCCTTGTTGGTGCTTAGACCTCCGATTCATGTAGACCAAAACAAATACAATTACTAACTTATGTGAAGGTGAAAATCAAAAAGTTGCATAGTTTAACTGGCTTTACCTTAATGAATGATAAATGAATGTACCCTATAGTAAGACTTTACTACCATTCATGGCTCAAAATTACTATAATTAAATGTGATTATGTAATATTTGAAATGAAATTTTTAAAAGTTTAATGGGAATGAAAGCAAATTAGTCACTACTGGGGTTGGAAAAGGGAAGATGCTTTCAACATACTTTCTGTTTCAGCATATCCTTTGGAAAATATTCCCTCTGCAGAGGTCATAAATGAGCATCCTAGCAATGACAGAGGTGAATTAACACATCCCTAAGCAGACAAGATGGGATCTTTTATTTATGTAATTTACATTTTATAGCATGTTTGCTTTTGAAAATCCCCTTGCCAATTTTTTTCCACACTTCTGCCACTTTTGTCGATTAAGCCCGATGTAAATCAAGCCTCTGTCCCAGAGAGCAGTGTTTAGAGCAGGCACCACACCCTTCAATTCTATTAACAGAAGGTTTGTGGTGGTTTGGTTTTCTTTCACTATACCTCTGTCTCTTTCTGTAGCTGGTGAAAAAACCAAAATGATTACCAGCTCCACCTTTGATCAACCTGAAAACTTAAAACCACATGCCACTGCCTCAAAAGACAGGCTCCCTTGCTCTGCTGCAGTCACATGTGCAGTTCCACTAAAGTGAAAAAAACTCCTTTAAAACAAAATGTATTTGGCCTCCACTGGATGTCATTTTTATGGTGCTGACAAAATGGAGCAACCACTGCTTTGATAACACCCCTGCTTTCCTCCCAGCAGAGCATATGAACACTTTTGTTAACTGCTCATTTAATAATTGTACAGTTTTAAGTATGTTTCATATTCTTTCAAATTTTAGAAGCTGGCTTCCAGTTAATTAAAATCTGTGTGAATCAATGTCCCAATAATAAATTTTTATGGGCTTTTATAATTAGTCCAGGTAATCTTATTAGCTGGCATACATTGTCTATGTCACAAATGGGAACAAACATCTTCAAAAAACTGTAATAACTGCAGCAACTAAGTAGAACTGAGTACATACGAAATCCTTCTCCCTCCTCCTCCCTAAAAAATCCAACAAAAAACCAGAAAGCTAGATTTTTTTTGTGCGGTGAGGTCACCGTTTCCCTCTGGGTACTTTCTGTATCTCTGTAGTGCACTCTTGGCTACATGGCTTGTGCCCTCACAGACATCAGCATAAATCCTGTCCTTCTTGCACACAACTTTTCAGTTTGGCAAGATGTTAGGGAGATAAATCAGAGACAGGAACTGCAAGCTACATATAGGGGAAGGAGAAAAGGTGGCGACTGGTGGGGAACATAACATTTGCAAGAGGAACAGAAGGAGGAAAAAACAGTCAAGTCTGGGGAAAATCAATTTTAAATTAAAAGAAATAATCAGTACCAGTACAATGAGCAATACAGTTACACTTGCACAGCTTGAATGCATGAACTGAATGATTGAATGAGTTGCAGATTAATCAAAAAAGATTCACAGAATTAAAAAGGGTAGGCAATTCCACAATAAAATACTGTAAAAGGTAGTTTAGTTTCTTCTGAGCAATATCTAGTGTGCTTTGGTTGCAAATGAGGGCAGTTAGGGAAATAAAGAAGGTTGTTGCTTGCACTTGAGTGACTAATAAGTATCCCTATTTCATTGCATGTCTACTTACTGTGATTAAAATTCAATCAAAATGTCATATACCCTTGCCTCCTAAAACACATCTCATTTTACTTTCACATCTGGTATATGCTATGTGTATTATCTAAAAGGAGCAGAAACATAGCTGAAGAATGCTGTCCAATTGCAACACCATGGGATTAATTCCCAGAGTAATCATCAATCTTATTTTAAATAGTCACATAAGATGAGATCCAGCAGACTTTGTCCCTCCTACATGCTCCCTGCACAGAACATGGAGGAAAATCCATTTCCCAGAGCTATTGAGAGCAGTTCTTCAGCTTGTAGATCTGAAAACATTTCCAAGACTCCATAAATCTTACACATTTACCTGTGCATCAGAGGTATCCTTGAGCTCCTCTAGTCCTCCTATTTCTTGACTGCTGTTTTCTTCATTTTGACGAATTGCTAAAATAAGAAAGAGGAATATATTGGAAGCAGGCAGGTTTAAATCACAGAAAGTAGCAAAGCAACATGGCCCACTTTAGATCCTATAGGATGCCCATTCAAGGAATGTTTAAACTTTAGCATTCTAGTTAACTCCTGGAGTGGTTTTGGACAGATCCTATAAGGTACACCTTATTAGGTTTAGAAAAATGCTAAATACAGTATACTTTATTTTTCCCCAGGCAGTAAAATCCAGTCCTAAACAGTTATAGTCATGCTACTGTTAGTCCTGGTAAAACGATGACATCTTAGGAAACTCCACTTTTCCATACATTGTAACAAGATATCGTGACTTGTAAGCAGTAAAAAAATAAGGTCTCCCTCTTGTTCCATTATATTGCAGAAGGTCAGTTCAGACTAAACAAAATAAGCAGATTTATCCCTCACCTCAGACTTGGAAAATTCTTTGTAAGCAAAGTGATCTCAATCTTAACAAACATCACCACTAGCCATGACAGTCATCTCCAGAAATAAATGGCAGTAGGAGATGTTTAATTGGAAGTTCTTTGCTGCTGGCACAATAGAAGAAACCAGCAACCTTACTCAATTAACATAACTTAAATCATTTAACAGCAGCAAGTTTTGTTAGACTTTAAAGTTTTGTATCAAACTTGTAATCCTCAGAAGGACCAAAATCAGAGCTAGCAGTTTATCCAGCTAAAGAAACAAGAAACCTCTTATGAAAGGACACCTCAGACATTTAGGCAGCATTTAGCAACTTAAAAGAAAAGTAACTTTGGACTGTTCTTGACCTCTAAAATAAAGTGCATGGATTTATTTTTTCTTATGACAGGATTGCTGCTGATATTGCTATGCCATACAGGATATAATTTTGTTTCTTCCCCCACAGTTATGCTATCAAAAAAATAAGGTAATAAAAATGTAATTATAGAAGGGGAAAAAAGTCATTCTGTCAATACAGTTTATTCCATTCCGGGATCTTCTTAAATCCATTATCAAAGGAAAACAGAGTTCTGATATAAATCTTCACCACTGGGTTTGCAGGCATCACTACCAAACCTCTGAAATTCAAGGTGAATACTGCAAACAGAGGGTCAGACTACAGCTGTACCAGACAGCATGTATAATGGGCTTTAGATCCCAGCAGTATCTAAAGCTGGGCAAAACCAAAACACTCTCGGGACATTGTGGCACATCTCTGACCCAGCCTGGAAAAGAACCACACAGTGACCCAGTAACAAGAGGGAAGGCCGGAACAGCCGTGTGTGACCCCTGGTTTTCTAGTGCAGGGCAGGGTTTCTGAAGGCAACCTACTCCATCCAGCCAGGCTGGGGGCTCTGTGCAGCACCTCCCCATGTAACCTATGTCCCAGCCTTCCTCCCCAAGAGCTGCCTCATCTTCTTGCGCCATCCCAGACATGCATGACCCTGTTCTACCCACTGCCACTGTGGGAGACACAGAGCATTCAGGACATCTATTTGTTGACCACTACAGAACAAGCTGCATGAGACGGGAATGTTGCAATGCCGGAAGGCATTAACAAATGCTAAAAATCGGTTGTTTGAGCAATTTCTCAAATTGTTAAGTCTGCGTTAGGAGAACATTTCCCCAAGTCTCCTTTCAATCTTCTGATTTCTTCTAAAATCAATTTGCTGTAGGCATTCATGGGCAAAATATCCCCCCAGACTCTGGCTATTAATCACAGCATTTAAAGGAATGGCACCTTGCTAGTAACAAGACCATGCATCCAAGTTTAAGTGATTTACATTGATCCAGCCAGCTTTTCCAACAGTCCTGAGCAGATGGGCGCTCCACAAACAGCTGTGCCAGGGGAAAAGGTTAGTGTCTGCCAACTGGCTTCTTGTCACAGGCCTCGGTTACAAGTGTCCCCTTCCCTGCCCAGTGCCAGGGCAAACACCCCAGAGCATCTTCAACCAAAGTGAGCATTCGAGGAGCAGCACCTCTGGCTGACCTGGCAGGTTAGAGAGAGGATGGTGTCTGGCCAGGGAGACAGTGACAAGCAGCAAACACCCAGACCTGAGGGCAGCAAGATCTCTTACCTGGCACAAAGGGAAAAAGAAAGAGGGTACAAGTCCACAACCCCCAATGAATACAGGTATCCTTGGGTGTTGAACGATTTTAGCATGAGAAATATTAAAGATGATGAGAAAACTGCCTCAGTTTAAGTGTACTCTAAGTGAATGGCTTAAAAAAAAACAAAAAAGAAAGGAAAAGATTTTTTATCAGCAATTTCACAACTCAACTCTAAAAAAAACTGAATAAATTTATCATCCAAACCCAGATCTCCTTGGCTTCAATGTTGTTTAGACTGTGTTAGGAATGTAGCAAAGAAGCAGTAAATATTTTCTTAAAGGAAAAAAAAAGTCCCAGACCTCACACTGACGTTCTTTCAGCTCTCTTGGGAGAGAATGAGCACTTGGCCTCTTTTTCATGAAATTTCCATCACAAACTTGACTTTTTTGTCCTCCCTGCCTCTTAGCCAAACCATAAGAACCAGCCACAACTGAACCATTTAACTATGCCCAGGCAGCAACACTCAAGGAATCATACTATCTCATACTTTTTTCCCACCACAAGAACTAGATCCCTTAAAGGCTAAAGTGGCCACACAGACAAGCAACAACCCTTAATTATATTTTCTTGGTTTCCATAGGAAAAGGTTACTATGAGTTTTGTCTATAAAACAGAAAAAAAACACATATTTCTTAAGATATTCTGGTGTATTTAGAGATTTATGTTACTGGGAGCCATCACATACATGTAAAATTGATTGCAGTATTTTTAGACACAGTAGCCTCCGAATACCATAACAACTCATAGACGCCCCTTGAATTGGCCCAGGCACTGCCCTCATGGGTTATTGTGCATGCAATACAAGTTCTGTCACAAAATATAAGAATTCAAGGATAATTTCCTACTTACTGTTACCTGGATATTTATTTTTCAATAAAAAAGGTTTGACATTGCCAATTCAATGATAGGAAAAGTGAGCGGAAGCTTAGGGTGGGATGGGAAAGTATTTCCCAGGCAAGTGCTGATTCTGGAACTGTATATACAAAAAAAGTTGTGAACCTTGGAGCTGAGCCAAATGTTTCCTTCTCCACCACCATAAATCCAGCTTTGCTCCCTGATACAAATATCCCAGCATGTTTTACAAAGCAGCAGTAACAGGGAAAGGCAAAGGTGATTTACCCTGATCTATATGTACCTATTTACTGTTATGTTTGGATTCAGGCTTGAGACCGAAGACAAGAAAAAAATACAAAGGTAGAGTGACCAATTCCCTTTTCTACCTGCAGCATTTTTCCTTCTTTGGAGGAAAGGTCACCAAGAAGGAAAGAAAAAGATGTCAAATGAGCATTAGCTTGCTAATGTGCAGCTCAAATATGTCCATTTGCAAATTAGTCTGGGGAATTCATGACTCTGATGTTTTATAGTCACTTAAGGATCACAAGGGCCATCATCTAATCTGAGTTCCTTGTGTCCTCACAGACCTGAGCTGAGATTTTGCTAGCAGATTCTTCTGTAAACAAATTACTTGTCCTTTAGTAATCCCAGTTCAGATCATTAAATCAGCAGGGAAAAAAATGAAGAAATAAGAAACCAAAGTAAATAATTTTGTATCTGCTGCTACCTCAGCAGAATCAGCCATCACACGGGGGTGTGAAAGGAAAGGGAATGCAACCACTGCTCACACTGGAACCAACCAACAGTGCTCCTCCCTGCTTTCACAGCCGAGCCACAAACTTTAGTGTAGATTCAAGGCATTGGAAGGGATTTGCCTTTCCCAGCAGCATGGAGCACGATGCACATGCTAAAGGGCTCACCTTAGCTAGACAGCCTGGCATCCAGCGAGGGTAACTACAGACAGCAGCAGCACTACAGACCTTCTCCTGCCTATGGAAGAATCTGCCAAGGTTTCCCACAGAGCAGTGCCTCCATGACACACTCTTCTTTATGCCACAAACTTGAAGGTGAATTGATTACAGTAATTACATTTGATGAATATGATTTTTTAAAGTCACACAGTAATACAATCACATTATTTCATTTTAATACTTAGTCTTGTTCAATACAGCAGAATCATTTGCCCAACTGAAAGTGGGAAGGACAGTTAAAAAAAAATCCACACAAAGCAACTCCTGGAACCCACAGCGTTGTAATCTTCCCAGAGGCTTTGCTTTATTGTGCTTTCTTCCTTTTCTATAAATGAAATTTCTTCTTTCTACCCCTGCTGGCTGCAAAGATAACCTTCCCAACACAAACCAAGGCACCAGCGTCATTCTGCTGCTGCAGCCAGCCAGACTGGAACAATAACACCAGGAGAGGTGTGAACTTCCTCCCTTTGGCTTACTAGGGTGTTAACTGTGAAAGCTAATTATTTAAATGTCATCACAGTTAACCATTCTGCTGCCGAACAACAGGCAAGGACATCTGCCCATCTGCAAGCAACTCGCTCTGGGTGGCCCCCACAAGGCCATTCCAGGAAGCTGGTTTAGCTCCCCATCCCTGCTGGCGGCCCCACACCCCCTGTACTGGCAGTTCCCCTCTGTGCTACCATAAGGCACCCGGGATTTGTGGATTGGCAAAGGATTACTACTAACCTGGCTGGGTTTGGTGACCTGGTTGAGAACAGAGCATCCAGGCAGCAGGTACGGGACAGGACACCCCTCAAGCTAACGCTGCTGCCAGACCCCTCGTGCCACACAACTCCAGCTTCAGCCCTTGAGCTTGCAGTGAAATCCATCCCTGGGTCCAGGACTGCCTGCCTTTTGGCCCATAAACCACCTTCAGCAGACATGCTTCTGCACTGCCCTAGGCTGCTCCTAAGACCAAAATCGCTCAGCCTGCTGCAAACCCTCAGGCGTGGCCTCAGTAGAATCCGAGCGTGGGGGTCTCCAGCTGCACAAACACTGCCAGGCTCACCTGGGACTGCACAGGCTGCATAGGGACTTCCCAGTCCCCACAGCTGCTCCAGAGGTAGCTCTGCTTGCCATACAAACCTCGGTCACCCCTAAGGCTACATTGCTTATGTACTCAGTGATGCTCCTTCATTTCAAATGCAGAAGTTAATTTATTATTTAGTACTGTTTTTTAACCTGCTAACATCCTAGAACATCAGCCCACTCTGCCCTTTGTATGATTTCAGTCTTTTCAGTACTCTGCCCTTTATATTTCAGTCTTTTCAGTACTCTCTGATCACAATTCATATATTAATCTCTTTTTTCTAGCCAGTCAGTAAAAGGCACCTACATGCCCTCTACAGTTAGGGGACACGTTCCCTTACATGGAAGAGGTAAAGAGCCTATTTCTGAACACAGGAACTTTGTTTATTTGACAAGCCAACAGACTTTCACTGCCTCCTCCCTGCTGGATAGTTACAGTGTGTTGTGGGGGTTTTCTTGTCTTGTCAAAACAACAAGAACTCAGGAATTTGCAAGAATATTCCCCAGGAGAAGGCTCCAGAATTGCCAGCAGCCTGCATCAGTTGACTTATTGTCAGCTGCTGAGAAGCTCACAACTTCTAGCACTCTTCTTATAGTCCAAAATTTTTAAGAGGCATGTTTGTTTCTTTTCTGAATTTTTAGTTGGTTTTTTTGGTTTTGTTTTGGTTTTTTTCCCAAGGGAAGTTGCTAGCATGAAGCTTTTAAGAAAAAACACAAACCCCCATTTTATTTTATTTTTAATCACATAACTAAGCTTATTTTATAATTTTTGAAAACTTTACTGCTATTTTGAACAATGGAACTTGTGGTATCCCTTGTTGTTCTTTGTGGAGGGTATACAGCGAGCTCTAGAGAGGTTGGTTACTATGGCAGCTCTGAGCTGTTTGACAGTGTTATAATGTTTGCTGATGCTTATTAATTTATCAGAGTGGAAAAAAATGAATAGCTCATACTGACACCACTGGGGGAACTAAAAGCCAGATCCTCCAGGCTATGCAAAGCACTAGTGCTGAGCAATGGAAAAGAAGATGAGCAGCCAGTAACTGCTTCACAAACCTCGGATTTGGGGACCATTTTAGACCAGACCACGTCCTCATGAATGCTCCTGTATTTTTCAAGTTCTGTTTCCAGACTAAAACTAAGGGAAACTAACAAGCACTGAGTATCTCTGAAATCCCCAAAAGCTGCTTGTAAAAGAGCAATAATCCCAGGAACAAAACCTTCCAACTGAGAATTGGTTCCTTATTTACCATGAAAGAGTAATCTTTTCCCCGAAATTACTGAAAAGAGAAAGCTTTTTAAGCTCATCCTTAACATGTTTCCTTTTATTAGCAATACAAAAATTGCCTTTGAGCTTTCTTATTCCTTCCCACTATTTCTGCACATATATATGCAAATTATCATACAGATTTCCCTTCACTGAGTACATTACATATCTCTGAAACAGTTGGCAGACCCCTGGGGGGGTGTTGCCCAGACAGCTGTGCAATCAGCTGAGTAAATCAGCTTATTAAAGAAACAAAGAAAATGCAAAAATTATTAGAGACAGACTCCCGCTTACAGCATTGTTCAGCACCTCTGTATGTAAAAAGCACAGCAAGCACAAGATGGAAAAAAGGTACATGTAAATCGATGAATGAACTATTGCACAAGTGACAATGACGGCATTTTCTCTCAAACCTTAATCTGGGATGCTATGATATTTATGCTTTGTAGTTTAAATCAATTTAACATAAATTACTCCAGCATTTTATTTTACAATTACAAAAGTGTGAAATGTAATGTTGGTCTCATAACTGACTTTTGTTTGTAAAAAATGGTCATGAACTTCTGCTTGACCTTAGGTGTAGAACTAATATTGAATTTGCACAGAGGGTACTCATTATTCTGGTCTAGTTTCCACACAGAAAAAGAAGTTCCCAAGGGTCCTAGTGCTACAAGCCATTTCTCAAATCTCAAATAGGAAACAGGACTCTAGAAAATGATGCAAACCCATTTCCTCTCATTGCAGAGTTTATCAAAAGGCAGATAACAGCAAGGGTAGGTATCTGCAATCTAAACAGAGCAAAGCCAGTGAGGTAAGAAAGGAGCCTGGCAGATGTAGATTTGGTCTTGCTGATCACCATTAATGCGCCGTTCCTTCCCACTGCTTCTAGATGACCACAGGAAGGACAAATCTCTGTTTGTATGAGACTCAGACCTGCCCACATTATATAGCCATTATAAATTAAAAAATGAATGTAACAAGTAAAGCCATCAATACTTCCCAGATCAGTCAGATAATGGTCATTTCACATTATGGTACAATGGTTCCTTAGGAACTTCTGTTTATTTTATTTCTCAGAACTGAAACCTTTAATCTGGCTTTGAAGGTCCATATTTCATCCAAGGTTGTGATGCATTAGAACAACATAATTTGTAAAACACCTCTGGCTAAACGAGACAAGTATTTTTAAACAGATAAACAACTACTGTCGATTCATGTGGCCAGAGGAGATTTGGTTTTCAATGCCTGGCCCTTTGTGATGCATACAAAGATAAAGCCACATTTTACACCCATTTTGTGAACCTATGAAGTCATATTTTTTATCAAGGAGAAAAAAAGTGTGAAAAATGGTATGGAAACACTGTGGGATTACTACAGGAACAGACAAAAGCAAGGGGTTTTGTGCCAATTGCAGCTCAACAGAAACCATTTAATGGTTGAATGCAGAAAGTTTTATATTTTATCCAGTAATTGTAGATATTTGTTCTCATGTGAATGATATTTAAAATTAAAAAAAAAAAAAAATCACAAGGCAGTGAATGTATCTATAGCAGTGTTGCCTGAAACGAGATGATGGAAGGATGGAGAAGAGCCCATTACATGACCAGAGAATTATTGCTGGGAACAGATCAAACAAGGAGGTACGGACTGTTGCTGAGCAGGCTAGTGCAAAGTCAAACACTGCTCTCTATTCCATGGAAACATCCCCCAGGCATGGCCAGGAAAGGAGCAGGAAACAAAGAGGACTCTGAATAAATAAATTCTGTGAACTCATTGTAAATGCCTCTCCCAAAGCCCCAGTAAACAAAACATTCACCTGGGGGTTGTTTTTTGCACAACTGCTGTCCTTCTGACCTTAATGTGCTGTCTCTTTCTGAGTATGTGCAAAATATCTTTTCCCTACACAGCTACTCTGCGTTGCTGATTTCTTCTGTGAGAGTACCTTAGATCGCACAGAAAGAACTATGCACAAGGTTCTACAACAACCGCAAAAACAAAACCATAAACTGCCAAAATCCCTCTCACCACAATTCCCAAAAGAGAGCTCTTTTCCTTCTTTTTCCAACTGAGTCCATTCTGCTTTATATCAGCTGTTGAACACACAACAGCTGGTAAGTGCTACTGTGTAGTCCTTTCACTGATGTTGTCCAGGGCATTTCCCACCCCCAGCATCACCCAGGGTGAAAAGCAGGTGGTTATAGATTCAGCTATGGCACAACAGAGTTCTCTGTGTGTAGTGGTTTAGTTCGCATTTTCCCCTTTCTGTGAGATAAGAACAGGGAGGAATACAAAGCAGGCACCAAACTTTAAAGAATATAATGAAGTTTATTACTACAAGTACAAGTAAAATGGAATAAGAAGGAATTAAAGCAAATTAGCCCCCTTTTTCTCCAGCACCTCCCCCATCCACCTATAATATAAAGNCTAATATATCTGAGTCCATCACCATAGGTTTACAAAAGAATTTCAGCTTCTAGCATCTCCTCTATCTCTTCTCTCTAGGTTTCAGCTCTTTCTTCGGTGTCTTTGCCTCTCCTGGGAAAGGATTACAGGTTTCATATCTCAGAGGAAAAACAGCACTGAAGGGGTTAATCTTCCCGTGCTGGGACCTTGAAAACTGGACCTTATCTTTCTCTGCTGCTGAAGCGGGCAGTTTCGGCTATACAGCTGCTTGTGGCCAGAATGGCTTTTCAAGTAAAGGAAGGGGGGACATCTCAGCCCACACTGCCAAACGGCAGCCCGGGGGCTGTGGCCCGGCCCCCCACCCCTGGGCCCAATGGCCGGGCTAGCCCGGCCAGCCGGGAGAGGCTGGCCCAGGTGGGGCTGGGGCCGTCAGTCCGATCCCCCCAGCCCTGAGGCCGAGAGAATTAAGGCCATGGCCCCACAGCTGAGCTGGACCATGGCCCGGCCCGGCCCGGCCCCCGCCGGGCCGCACAGGTTCGCATTGGCAGGGCCCAGCAGGGCCCCGCCGGGCCGGCCCAGCCCCACCCCCCGGGGCTGAGCTGAGCTCTGTTACCTCTGCCAACGCCAGAAGGGCAAGAGCGATTCCCGCCGTGTCCCTCTTTAAATCTGTATTTCATAGAGGCGTATCCCTTCTCTAAGGGGCTTAGTAGAGCTGTCTATATTCAAATTAGTTAATTGATTGGTTCTATCAAGTTCTGGAGGAAATTACAGCACCTGTTGCTGCAAACCACTTCCTGGGCTCTCTCTGCGAAGAAACAGCCAAAAGAAAAAAAACCTGAAGAGCAGGAAGGGTGCCAGCCCATGACAGTGTGCCACACATACGGTTCCTGACCAGCCAGCACAATGAGCATCATTGCCCAGGGATAGGAGGGGTCTGATCCTGCCCTTTTGAAGTGCTGTCATTTTCTTGGTGTGCTTGATCTCAGGAGCAATGGAAGAATCCCTGATATGATGCAATACATAATTGTAACCCCCACTGGTCCCTAGGGGCAGGGGTTCCCTCCAATAGGGCACAGAATGTTTATAAAGGATTGCTTAGAGAAGCAAACATGATTAGAGTCATAGAATCATAAATTATGCTGAGTTGGAAGGGACCCATCAGGATCGAGTCCAACTCTTGCCCTGAGCAGGACACCCCAAGAATCACACCATGTGCCTGAGAGCATTGTCCCAAAGCTTCTTGAACTGAGAAAGACTTGGTGATCTGATCACTTCCCTGGGGAGCCTGGTCCGGTGCCAGACACCCTCTGGGTGCAAAACTTTTCCCTGAGATCCAACCTAAACCTCCCTGACTCAGCTTCGTGCCACTTCCTTGAGTCCTGCTACTGGTCATGAGAGTGAAGAGATCAGTGCCAGCCCCTCTGCTTCCCCTCACTGTGAGACAGTGAGGTCTCCCTCAGTCTCCTCTTGTCTAGGCTGAACAAAGATTACCTCCCTTACCTCAAGACTTGAAATCACAGACCTTTAAAGAAAGACCCTAAAGTACAGAGTAACTTTTAAAATATTGCTAGCTACGTTTTCAGGTGAAGCTTTTATTCTGAACCACCTTTCAGTGGGCAGGGGAAAAGTAAAGATACAGTCACCATGACCTAAAAGAAGCACAACAGTCCTGCACCTTCATTTTGAGTGGCCATTTCTGCCAGGTGAATCCTGTAACATTTGCAGAAGAACTCTCATTCCACACAGTTTACTGATTTAAACCCTTGCTTTAAACACTTGGGTGCATGGAGGAACTGGAAGCTGTAAAGAAATGAGGTACTGCTTGAGCCAAGCAAACAAACCTATTGAAAAGAGACATGAAGAGAATAGAAAAGCAGTAAGATCCTACTGATTTACCCTTTTCCCACCCTTCAAACTTTCTCAGTTTTTTCACAAGGGAAAATGCATACCTCTTTGGCACATGCCTGTCACTTTATTCTGTAAATAGGACCAAGTTTTTCATACCACATTATGCCCTTTTTCAGTGGCTTAAGTGGTAACAAACCATGCACATTTTACTCCAAAGATACTGAATACGTGGTTGTTTATGAAACCTGTATATTCAATAGTACTTAATATGTTTGAAATTTGCACACAATGCTGAACTGCTGTATTCTTGAATGACCTTTGATCATGTATTTGTAACCTCATTTTTCAGGTGTGTATACAAATCTAACTCAAATTTGTAATGATTTCCATTTTCTAGATAACAACACTTCTACAAGTGAATAAAATGAATAACATAGCATAGGACATTCAGATAGCACCATACGACAAAACTTTTGCTAATTATTGTGGAATAAATTTATCGAAAAGTCTCACAAGGATCTGTACTACTTGAGGAAATGGACTGAATGATAAGGATGCAGTTTCCTGAGTTAACCAAGCTGATAAAACAGCTTAATGTTACCAAAAGTGTCTTACTGGGCTCCTTCCCACACACCTCCACCTCCCCTCCCTGATAAGAAGCTGCCACCCTCACTTTATGTCAATTCGAGCACATGCTGCTGCTATACTGTATGCTCCCCTGGCTGCCCCATCCCAAAAGTAATATAAGAGATGTAGCAAAGATGATCAGATTTAATGGAAGAGATTTGGTATGAGGAATGACTAGTGATATAGCCTGGAAATGAGAGAACTCACAGGGGTATGACAGATGTGCGCAAAATCCTGAATAGTAAAATGACAAATAGGGAATGGATTATTCACCCCTCTCTGTCAGCAAAGAGCTATATCACAACAGAGTGAGGGTCTTGGGGAACGCGTTTAAAACAAACAAGAAAAAATATGTTTTAACATACTACACATGTGAATTGTGAGACTTGCTGCCGTAAGGGAAAACGAAGGTCAGGAGTATAAGCAAGCTTAAAAAGCAATTTGATAAATTAATGGAGAAAAGGTCCAGCAAGGGTTACCTACCACAGCAGTGTGGGTACAGCAAAATCCCTCTATCACAGGCTGGTAGATGCTGAGTATGTACATCAGAAGGGCTGTTTGTACTTGCTCTGCTTCCTACTCTAAGCATCCCCTACTCATCACTCACAGTAGGAGCGTAGCTGGATGGACTTTTAACCTGACCCAGCCTGACTGTTCTCATGTGTTTAACCGTGCTGACATTGCCTGGAGTGTGTTTGAGTCGAGTCACGCAATCAGCTCTGACAGCAGTGCTGTAGAGGTGGTGCAGCAGCTGGGAAAAGGAATAGCTGTTCACAGCTTGCTTTTCATTCATGTCGGCAAAGCTCAAGCCCCAGTGACTGCTTCATATTGAATTGTCTGCACTAAAATAAAAATACGAAGCAAATCACATAGGCAGTTAGGTTCTGACAGAAGCAATACAGAAGAAAAGGGGAAGTGTGGATATGCATACATATATGTAAGAATAGGATGGAGGCAATCCAGAAGATCACAAATATGAAGTTAATACACTGCAAAACTCATATTATTAAAAATTATTATACACTATTATAAATAAAAAGTAAATGACATACTAAAAAGTCAATAGAGCTTGCCAGTTCAAGAATGGCATGCCTAAAATGTGTCTAATTATATAGTAGAAACCTGAATATCATTCATAAGGGGGAGCAAAACCACACACAAGTGCTAGGGCTTTTGTAACTGCCCTGCCTTTCACAGTGGGAGGGAGAGGCACCCACAGACCTGCCGCTGCTCCTGCAATGCCTGGGGAGAAGCTGAGTCATCGTCTTCCTACCTCATCCATACCCTGTCAGCTATTATCTTAATTAGCCCCCATATTCAGAAACACAAAGACAAGAGCCATGCACTTATCAACTGATCCTTTGCACAAATAAAGTTATAGCAATTCCTTTCTCTATAAAGGGATTTGCTGGGTGATGCCATGGGGTGCAGCTCGGTTTGTGCACAGAAATGCAAGGCATCTTGTTTGTGGATGGGATTAACACCAGTACAAAGCATCTACCTGACAGGTTTTGATCAGCGCAGATGTACCCGTGTAGCTTTGCCACCAGCTAAAGCCTCCAGCCTTAGGCTATTTGCTGCTTTTTATCCTTGTTTTAGCTACCATCTCTAACACATAAGAAACATGTCATGAGCCATGACAAGCAATTGAGATAAATGCCAACCCTTGTAAACCTTCAGATGGGAGGCTGCATTTATGTTACATTTCAGCACATTTGCAGAAGCTATCAGCAGCCAGCAAGGTATAAATAAACAAAACAATTTAATGCCAAGTGCCCACAATTAAAGAAAAAGTTCCCTTCTGCTCCAGTTGCTTGCTTTCCCAAGACTTTTGCCAAACCACAGAAGACAGCATTTACTCTATTTATTTCTAAGGTTAGGCAAGAATAACTTCAATGCATTTTTATAAGCCACAAAGAAGTGCACAAGCTCATTTCCCCCTCCTAGGTCACCTTTATCATGAGAGCTTTATTCTAATGAAATATAAATGTGATTTCAAGTCAACAGTATTACCGAGGTATATCAAAACTTCTGAATTACAGACACTTATTTTACCCTGGTTTAGTTTTATTTGCAAAGAAACTTAAAGTGCTGAGCTCCCTCTGCATGAAGGTTCTCAAGTATGTCTCTGTCAGCATATGCCTTGTTATCAGCGTGGTATACTTGCAGCACACATCTGGAATATGAAAATAGAGCTTTTTTCCCCACAGCACAGAAGTTTTTAATTTTTCAGGTTCCTCATTTTTCTTTCAGCATCTGCCAGCTTTGTGAGTTTTTCCTATTCTTCTACACCACAGTAAAAACAGAAGAATAGCTCTTGGGGAAAGGCATTCTACCCCACACCCTACTGGCTTTTTCTTTTCGGGTAGCTGACATTCTCCATCAAGTCAGATCCTGTACTAGCAAGAATTTGATACTCTGCCCTACCCCACAGCAGGCTAAGGTCTCTACCTCGGTTTTTGTCAACAGATAGAGTGTGTAAATCCCTGACACAGCCAGAACTGTAATAGCTGCAATTACTACCTCTCACATACATACACTAGGTAGCAAACCAAGCTTCATTTAAACAAAAACAAACTGTTTTATTCAGGTAACCAAAGGCAATACTTGCCCCCTTCACTCCCCCAAACCAGCAAACCTTCCTACCTGGAACCTCTTCACCTCTTGCAGAGGGAGCTGTGGTGTTTGTGTGCTTGTATAGTGCTTTCCATGCACCTTAACATGGTGATTACTACAGCAGCTCTAGACAAATAATGTAAAAACTTAAATCAGCCAGTTTTTCTACTACAATTAAATCAGTGAAGGGCCTCTCTAAGGGCAAAGGTACAACCAGAAACTAAAATAATTCAGGGACAAATTATATAGTCCTTGCAGTAGGCAAAAATGCNAAAGCTTTTGGTTAATGAACTGATGACCCTCTGCAGCCAGGTTCCAGACAGCAGGTTAGGACCATGCCCATCGCCTGCCCTCCCCACTCATGAATCCCAGGGTGGATGAGCCAGGCTCCCACGCCATTCACACCAGCCTGGAACCCACCCAGGGCAGCTGGCCCAAAAGCCATGTTCCACTCTTTTCAAGCCAAAATAAACTCCTTGTCTGATTTTTGGTAGCTTATTTCCTGGAATTACATGGAGTCTTGGAGAGGATTAGAGGCACAATATCTTTGACAGATACTGTGGCTTACAGCTCCAGAAGTACTTTCTCTGAAACGTGCTCCACTTCACCAGGCACAGCACACCATAGCTTGATTGCTAACAGTAACTGCTACACTGTGAATTTAACCACCAGCAATAAAATAAAGAGGCATAACCAACCACCCTAATTTACTCTGCACCTACTGCACTGAAGGCATTAACTTAAATTAGACCTTACAGTTATGCCTGATCATACATCCATTTTTTATAGTCATCCAAGATGGGGCATAAAGAAATGCAAATTTCAACAACAAGCATGCACTAGTTAAACTGACTAAAGAGTTATCTTTTGTTTGGATCTGAACAGATATTTAAGTGTTTACATTAATGTATTAAGAAAGGCTGGACAGCATTGCAAAGCTCTATAAGGAGCTTTGGTTTTTTAAGGCTGTGATTTTTAACTGAAATATTTCTACCTGCTTATTGAGGGTTGCATTTACACCAGTATAAAGGAGACTCCAAGAGATATTCTCTTTTCAGATTTTTGTGTCTTGCACCTCATTCCTAATCCAACCCTCATCTCATTTTCTGCTCTAACAACTATCTACCAAAAGTAAATAAGAGGCTAATTCCAGCTAAAAACAACTCTTTGGGGGAAAGAGTTTTATTTATTGTTAGTAGCAGTGGTAATATTTGCTGACAAAACTGCTTAGAAGCAGAGAGATTTCTTACACCTCCATAAGCGGGAAGTAAAAGCCCATGGCACCACACTCAGCCCATTTAACAGCAAAACAAAAGATTTCCTTGAGCGCTTCTTTAAAATAGCCTGTTTTCCTCTGCAATGAGTCAGAGCAGAAGCGTTTCCATGTAAAGCCATTACAAGTCAGGTGGGACTGGGGTGACACCAGGTAAGGGCAAGCAGCCGAGGGGTTTTGACGTCATAAACTACTACAGCACTTTCAGAAGCAAAGCTACCACACAGAAGCAATTCAGACCTGCATTCACACTCAGATTTGCATTCACTTTCTACAGATTTACATTTATAGATGAGTGTGGATATAACCTACGTGTACTTCTATTTCCAGAAAAAAAGGCATCAAACTATCTCTAGAATACTTTTTTTAATACTTACATTTTCACAAGGAAATATTTGCAGGTATACCAGCCACATCTTCTTGGTGCCTCCAGTTTAAGATACCATGCTGTGTGTTATGTAGTAAATTTTGTGCTGCACATGTAAGCTACAGACAGACTGATAAAGATATTATGATGCAGCACTATTAACAAGCCAGAAAATAGCTCAAGAAGTACAGAATCTGTGACTTTGATTTCTAGAAAAATCACTGAAAATCACTAGAGATGCTCAGTGAAAATGCACTCAAAGACCTTGATGGCTTTGGGAATATGCTAATAATTTAAAGCCGCTTAAATTTTAAGGCCTCTGTTTTCCTTCAGAAATACATTCAACTTGGTGCAGAAGACACTGCACAGAGGCACTAGAGAGTTAACCCTGTAAAGAGTCAGGTCTGGCCAAGTAGGTTCTGTTGGTTCCTATGCAGTACCTGGAAAACACAGCTTCCTTGCTTCCACTCCAGCTCAGCAATGCAGATTCTACCTTCTGAAGTGCCTGTGCTACCAAACCCCGACGGAGCTCAGGCGGCCACATATTGCAGAGCCTTTGCACTGTAATACCAGCATTTGCTGTGAATGCTTTTACTGTCAGAGACTTTCAGTTACCCAATTGCCTTTCCCCTTCTCCTGCCCTGATCAAAGACTTGCCTCTTCAGCCACACAGATGTATAGACAGGAAAGAATGCCTGTGTGCATGGGGAAGTCCTTTAGTTTTAGCAGTGACAAAAACACCTGACTGGGCCGGTAAAAGACAGAACATATGACGGCATGAGATACTGGATGATTTAAAAAAAAAAAAAGGGAAAATGACCAACTTACTTGTCTTAAGTGTAAGTCAAATAAAGACATCAGCTTTTTTAATAAAGTCCAAGCCTAAAGAAAATAGTGATTTTGGTCAGAAAGAGACCCAAGTTCAGATTCAAATGTAACACTTTGATTTTATTAGCTGGGTCATTAGATGTGATGAGCTAGAAGGAGAGAAGCTTAACTGTAATTGCATTGTGCTGTATACACAGGTTCTCCATTACTATCTTTTCTTCCCCATGTTAAAAATACAGCAGTGACAATTCAGATACTTCAAGAAATGACAAAAGGGAACAGCATTACAAAAACCCCTCTGAAGTTCAGCCTGACTCACCTGACTTCCTTGCTTTCAAGGCAATGACAGCAGCCAGTTCTCTCTGTACCTAAAATATCAGGAAAAGAAAAGGATGGTTATAGTTCCTGGCACAGTCAAATAAAATAAAATGCAACACTGGTAAGATACAAGCTATTAATGCTTTTCACCAATCAACTACATTTGGAATTATAGCTGGTTTTGAAACTACAGTCAGTTTTCCTAGCAAATCTATCTCCTTTTCAGCTGAGAATTCTGTGACTTTAATTTCATGTAAATACCACACATTCCTTAGGAAATGGACAATTCAGTAGCCCGACCTGTAATTTATTTGCCCAGCATATCTGTTTCCCGAGTACACACTTGAATCTTCTCCCTTCCCTTGTTACATATTTGTTTTGCCTCTGATGAGCACACCATAATGCTAGATTTATTGTGTGACTCCAGAATAAGAAAGTTCTTTATGCTGAGGTTAGAAGGAGGTTCATGTATATAATTGACCTTCACTTTTTGGATCTTCCAGGAGGACATAGCCTCTCCTAGAAGCATGGCTGAGAATTTCAGGACCAAAATTGCACTTGAGGTGAAAATACAGAAGTCGGAGCTATTTTCAGTTTTACAGGCTCTCTCACTAGCCTGTGGTAACACAGACCTGCCATGCTAACCAGCTCCCTTCCTCATCCTCTTGTCTGCATTCTTTATATTTTCTGTATAGGCCAGCTACTCTCTCTAGCCAGCTCAGCTCTACATCCATGTCTCTCCATACATCTATTTATATAATTTCTTTTTTCTATCATTTTTCTATTCATTCTATTTCTTCACTGCTATCATCTGTCCCACTGCAGCTGCTTGCACTTGGCCTACAGCACCCCAGATGCTCTCTTCTGTATACACTTCAGTTCTTCCCTTCCTCTGCCCCATCCATGTTCTCAGATTCCTTTAAAGATCTCTCAGCTCCTTCCAATTTCCCTAATTTTTCCAAGACAGCCTGTCTTCCATATTAAAAAAAAAAAAAAAAAAAGGGCACTTTCCAACTTTTTCTAGGGATCGTCTCTGTGCAAAGGCTCCCGCAGTGCATACTCGCCATCTTGTCTAACAGACCTAGGCAAGGCTGTTCTGCAGTGGGAGGTTTGACGTGCAGTTTCTGAGAGATGTGAAATTGCAAACATCCTTCTCAAGATATGTGGTTCGGTCATAAGCCACAAAGCCCACAAAGGACTCCCAAAGTAATACAATTACTAACAGCTGTCAACATCCCACTCTCATGACTCTGAAGAGAAGTTTGAAAATGTGAAAGCAGTTAACATTATACTGGTCTGAGCAGAAAGACAGACAAAATCACTCAGGGCATCTCAGTACAACGGTAACTCCAGCACCCCCTGATCAGATACTCAGGAGCCACCCAGCAGTACCCTCTGCATGTGGCAGAAGGCAGTCATACCAGAGGCCACATCCTTCCTCTGCTTGCATCCTCTTTCCTTTGTGGCAAAGGACCAAGAAGATTTTTTTGCTGTCCTTGCAAGGTACAAGGATCTTTTCTATTCCTTGATGCTGCCCTACTGAGACAGTTTTCAGCCACTCCAAGCAGGAAAATATGAAGGCAGTGCCATGGTTTTCTTAAATGTCATCCTGTTTCCAGCACAATTGTGCAAGCTGGCAGTATTACCTTCCCTTCCTTCCTTCCTGTACACTCATTCCCATGTCTGGAGAAATGTTAATCATAGATAATGTAAGCATAAACTTCAAGTAAAATGGGAAAGAACAGTTATTCTCTGGAAAAACAACTTACATGCTTTCTTGCAGCAATTGCTATACGCAAATATTATACTGATACTTAATTATACAAATATTATAATGATAGTTAAGAGTGGGATTTTCAGTAAAAGCCCAAGTTGTTTCTGAATGACACCACCACGACTTTTCATGGCTACATTTCTCAGACCCTCTCCCTTCATTAAACTCGCCAGGAGGTACCCATGTCAATGCCTCAATTCTGGTCTATTGTCACAGGATACGGTCGGTAAGAAGCATTGCACTGATGTCTCATCTTTATCTTTTAGTATTTTATAAATACATTATCCTAAGATTAGCCTCAAGACACACTACAACCTGAAACAATTGCAAATGTATCGCTTAACCCAATCAAACATTCAAAAAATGCAAATCTCTCCATGCTGTAAAGAAAAACCCATCTTGTCAGAAGAAAAGGCAGCATCGTAGCATCCTGCAGTTGGATTTGTGGTATTACTTTTGCTTATAAGATGGCACCTTTTAAGTTTGAAAGACAGTGCTAAAATGACAGGTAATAAAAAAGGCTGGGTTTCTATATTTTATCTATGTCAAGCTAAATATCTCATAGTTTGCTGTGGGCCAGGAATGCAGCTGGCCTTTTACTTAACTTGAGCAAAACACTTCAGATAAAGCAGGAGGAAAATCTGTTTCTCTAGTGTTTACAGTAAGGAAAAGTTCCTTCATCAAGGGTTCCATTACGATAATCTGAGCTGCCTCTCATAGCATTCACTCCAATCACAAAGAATTGGTACTGCTGAGCATCCTTCCAGATTTGACTGGTGTCCCTGGACTTCATAATCTATATGCTTTTGTCTATTTTAGCATAAATGC
>VYZQ01065239.1:3227-54193 GCA_013400655.1 Mystacornis crossleyi
GGGCGCCCCCTGCCGCCGGCACCCAGCGCCGCCCGGAGCCTCCTCCGGCCTGCGCAGCCCGCCGGCCCCAGTCCGCCTCTGGGCTTTTCTTAGGATTCCCCCGATTTTGTTCACTCACTTTTTATTGTAGGCCTTTATTTACAAAGGGACACCTTTTCTTCTTTCTTTCTTTTTCTTTTCTTTTTTTTTTAATCGGAAACCGCGTTCGGTTCCCCCAGCATCCCTTAGCAGGCGCGGGGCTTTGCGGGCTGCCTCGCGTCGCTGCTGGCAGCGTTGAGAGCGGCACGCCGGCTCCTCCGGGAGCACTGCTCGCCGCTGGCTCCGAGGAGCGAAATGATCCAGGAGCTGCTCGGTGCCGCGGTTGTCTCTTGAGTATCGGCTGGAAATAAATCCGGGCGGGGGGGATCGGGCTGGGCTGGCCCCGGGGCAGCGCGCACCGCTGCTGCGGGATGCGGGGCCGGCCGTGCGAGGTACGGCCCGGCTGCGCTGGAAAGCCGCTCTGTAAACAGACCGGCCACACGCCTGTCAGGTGCCGAGCACCGAAAACATCGGGACACTCGCACCGGCCGAGCCCTGGCCCCGCTGAAAGACCCGTGCGGCCGCCGCCCGTGTCCGCAGCATTATCGCTGCCATTCACCAGCTCTGGATCCGCTCGCCCAGACCCTCGCCGGGGAGTTCGGGGAGCTGGTGGCGTCACCTTCTCTTGAGCAGTCGTCCGGGTCGAGGGTTGCGGCTGTGGAAAGTCCCCGAACATCCCGCGAGGACGGGGCTCGGCTCCTCCGGGCAGGGCGCACCCCGGGGCTGGGGCAGCCCCGAGCTGGGTCCCCCCTCGGACTGGGCGCATCTACCGCACCCGCGCAGGGGAGCCCGGGGCCAGGCGGGGGGAGCGGGCAGGGCCCGGGGCCGGGCGCGGGGAGCGGGCAGGTGTCCCGCCGCTCTGGTCCTCAGCGCCCCTTCTCCGCGGCAGGGCGCGGCAGAGCGGCGGGAAGGTGCGGCACAAGCGGCAGGCGCTGCAGGACATGGCGCGGCCGCTCAAGCAGTGGCTCTACAAGCACCGCGACAACCCATACCCCACCAAGACCGAGAAGATTCTGCTGGCCCTCGGCTCCCAGATGACCCTGGTGCAGGTAAGGAAGGGAACCCCTTACCCCCACCTCCAAACGCCGCTCTGAGGCATTTCATGGACGGGAGGGATGGGGACAGCCTCTGCCAAAGCTCCCTGTGAGCTGAGCAAGGGACAGTGCTGGGTAGTGGGGAGCATCGGTGCAGCCAGCCAGACCAGGGGTCCTGTGCACATCCTTCTTCCACTCTCCCCTGGGCTCCCCCACCCCAGCAGGACTGTCTCCCTCAAACAAGAATTACCACATCTGAGCTATTATGGCTGGAGAAGTGCTAAAGACAATCAGCAAAAAGTGTGTGATTGCCCTCCTAGGAATAGATGCCCTCATCCTTTCATCTCGTTCTTCAATACAATGAAAATATTTTTGCTTAGTCTTTAAAAATTCTCCAGTAAAAAAAAAATCAGTCATACCAGATTTCAGCACAGAATATGAATTGTTGAGGAAATTGCAGGCAGCTACTCTTTCCTTTTGAAAAGGGGCTAGGATGGAAACTATTCTGTTGTTCTGATAATAATTGTCATCACCTGTTGCACAGACATCAGCGTTACCATACACACTGTGTGCAGTGGCTCAGCACATGGTGAATGTGCTTCACAGTCTTGCAGGAATTATCACTGTAATGTAATTAGACATGGAAGTAATTGTTTTGCTCTCAGGTAGTACTCTCCTGAAGTGACTGGCAGCTGTCTTGCTGTAAGAAGCATAAAGTTTGCTGGAAATGTTTATAAGTCTCTCGTCTTTGTTCTCTTTGCCATCTGGCACTCTACTGAAATATGTGGTTAAGTGCTATCAGTTGCCGAGTGATGCTATCTCAGGTCTGGATGCTGCAAAGATTTATGCATTGTGAATAATCTAATTTCCTTACTGCAAGCTACTGCTAGGTGTGTAAAATGAAACCCATGTGTTTGCAGGATTGGGTCCTCATCACTCTGCCTAACACATTATGTGTCACTTTGCAAAGGACACAAAGAGATCAAAGTAACCTAAAGTATTAGAAAAAAGCAGGTGGTAATTCAGCTTTATTATTTTGAGTGCTCCTTCAAAAAAAAACCTGTGCTATTAACTTCAATTCTAGTAATGGCAAAATGGGAACTTTTTACACTTCAGTACCTCACTATGAAACTATTGCACTAGGAAAAACACTATAGCTTTGACAAAAATAATATTAATGTCTCAGAAAATGCCAGTTATAACTGGAAGATATAGTTAGAAAAACTTCTTTTGCTTTTAAAAAATATACATGAAAGGTTTAAACTATGATTACAAAAACACTGTCCCATCAATGGCACAATTCAATAGGAGTACTTTATTGGACTATGGCTCTTAGAATATCCCTGTATTTTTACATGAGATTTAAAATATATATCCAGAATATGTGTTGGGATACTTTCACATTATGACATCTTGAGGAGTTCTGCTGTTCTTTGAAAAATGCCTTGGAATGAACAGAGAAGAGAAAACTGGTGGGTTTTTGCAGAATTTTTCTCATGGCAGCTTTGATAAATCCTGATGGGGATAAGGTGTATTAGCCTTCATAAAAGCATCAAGTGAGCCATGGCCATTACTCCACAGAGTTTTATGATCTATGTAAGGTGTAGAATAAAATTAAAAAGAATCAGGGAGGGCTACCTTTAGCTCTCTTAGATCCCTGTGACTCTCGTGGGTTTACGCTGAAGCTGAATTTGACCAGTTTTGTTTCTATGAATTGTAGTATTTGAAAGAACTGAGCAAACAGGCACATCTATCTTCATTTACAGAAGCACATCAAAGAGAAATCCCAGGTGTTTTTTCCATCATTTGTGTGCGATGTTCTTTTAATCCAGGGATATGATAGCATCTGTATGAGAGATAAATACGTATGTCTGGCACCAGCAGTAATTCCTGAGCCTCAAAGAGCTAAACAACACACACCCCATACCTACTTTTTGGATACTCAAAAAGAACGAGATTGTAATCCAGTTCAAAATTTTTGTTCTCTAAGAGTGAGAGCGAGCATGCCAGGGTGTGATCTCAGTCACGCTAGGTACATCTGAAATAGCTTTCCTGAGGGCTGTGCTCTTTCAGACAAGTGGTATAACCAAGAGCAGGTTTGGGACTGGGCTTTGGTGTCTGTTGAAAAGCTTTACTTCTGTCCAGGAGGGGCACTTTGCAAAAGCATCATCCAGGGTTGCCTATGAATTGTTTTTCTAATCTGGTACTATTGTTTGACATCATTGGAGAACCAGGAACCAGTGTATGATGTTTCCTCTGGGTTAAACACCTTCACGTTTGCTGACCTGTCTCATATTTCCTACGCTTTCTACATTTCTCAGTGCTGTCCCGTGGTGTTTGCTCCCACAGCTTTCCACTCCTGTGGAGTCTGTTGTCTGCTGACAGCTGCTACCTCTTCCCAGCATCCCTCATGTGCTGACACCTTGTCGTCACAAGCCCTAGGAAAGGCAAAAGATACAGTTGAATATCCCTTTGAGTTTCTGACAAAACACCATTTAGGGAATGAATGGTTGGGGGTCTTTTTGTTTTTCACCTGACTGATGACCTTGGGAAAGGTCTTCAGGAGCTGCTTGGAAGATGATGCTGGTCACAGTAATATTGATAATACAGTTGTAAATCTTCTCCCTGTGCTTTTTTTTCATCTTAACAAACCTTATTCCAGTATGTAGCATCTATCCAAAGGAGCTTTTTCAGGACCATGGCATAGATAAAACCAATTCTTCTGTGAGACAAAGAGGTGAACATCCAGCCCTGTTTTTTTACTTTTGTTATTGGGACAAACTAATGACATGTAGATGCTAGTAACTGTTGTTAATAGTATCTGCATGTCAAATCTTCCACAACTTTATTTTCATTAGTTTTGCTATCACCCTGTTGGCTGATTTTAAAATAATTTGTTCTGCTTCATTAATACTTTGGCCTACCCCCCTGTTCTTGGCTGCATTGGGACAGCAAGGGGACTATTCCAGGTGCATGTCTGACTGCAGTGCTCAGTCAGAGAAAAGTCAAGAATCTTTCAAGGATTTTTCAGGAATCATAAATCGTCTTGTTTTTTAAGTAGTAGTAGCAAAACCTGGGGCAAATTCTGGGCTGACTTACTCCTGTGCAGGCCAACAAGGTCTTTGGGAGTCCTCAAGGCAAATGTTATTGCAGATTTCAGTCCAACAGTCCAAAGTTTTCTACTTCCACAACTGCCAAAGCAGGAAACCAAAAAAGTAATATAGTTTGAAAAGGCATTTTATATTTTACTCCAATTAGATTGCAATTCAGAATCCAATAATTTGTCCTATTAATATACTACATTTTCATTTGTATTATTACCACAGTGCTTGATTTATTTTATTTTAAATTTTGGTTTAGATGTTCTTGTGAAATAAAAAAGAAAAATGGCTGTATATTCCTTCCAGGAAGAAATATGAATGGGTGTATTGTTGAAAAGAGGTTTTTTTCAATACAAGGATTAGTATATCAGTCATGTGCTACTATGGATTTAATAGTATTCAGATTTATAAAGGATATCTGGATTACTGGAGGAGGAGAATCGCTTGATGTCTGTTCCTTTTCTAAAAGTTTGGCCACTCTTAAGCACTGAAGCAGAACAAATTACAATAAAATTGAAGATGTGTCTTCAGAAGTAAAGCCAGAGGGTCAATATTTCATGATGCTGATATAAGTACCTGATGCTCTTAGGGAACAACTGAACTGCTGTAAAAAAATGAATACTGGAAAGCACATCTATTATCGTTCCCCTTGAGTTTTGTCTTTTTACTTCTCAAAGAACTGCAGGATTGTTACTTTACAAGAGTAGTGAGTTTCATCATGTGTTTTTTCAAGATTCTTAGTTCTTGGGAGGTTTATGTGACAAAGATTTTCCCACTGGCTTTTATCTAAATCCTTTTTTGTTTTTTTTTAATTATTCTTGGAGGTCACAGTAGCTCAGCTTCGGACCATGGGAAGGGTTGGATGTTTTTGGCAGCTTTGGTTGTTTCCTTTTGTAATGGTTTAGGTAAGTGTGGTGCAAACTGGTGCTCTTTGTGAGTGGGACCTACAGCAGTAGGCAGGTTTTTAAAGACCGCGTGGATAGACAGGGTAACATTTGGGGCTGGTTGAAATGGGTGGTAAAACTCTCCTTGTCTTTGAAGGAGACAGGTGGTGGCTGGAGGTCAGGGTGAGCATGCTGGCTGGTGCAGCCTGTGGCCACGCAGCCTGTTCCAGTTCACACTGGAGGTTGTCCAAGACTGAGGAAAGGTGTTGAATCTCATGATGTCTTAGAAATCAGGATTTTCCAGCAATGTGCACCAGTGTCCAAGAGCAGGAAAGCACCTAGAGATTACCACATCATAGATTAAGCTTAGAAATCTCTTAAATGGGTTTGACTAACTTTCCTTTCTTCCAAGGCTTTAATGAGCCTTGTTGTAATTGCATTTGGGACTAGAGTTTCTAGAGTCAATTTGCTGCTTCAAGCTTTAGTAGAAGGTTTCTCTTCTAAAAGCTGACCTGAGGTTCTTTCAGAATCATAGAGTCGTTTAGGTTGGAAAAGACCTCTATAAACATCGAGTCCAACCATTAACCCAGCACTGCCAAGTTCTCTGCTAAACCATGTCCCTAAGCACCACATCTACATTTCTTTTTAAATACCTCCAGGGACAGTGACTCAACTACAGTGACTTTCACTGGGCAGCTTGTTCCAACGCCTGGCAGTCCTTTCTGTAAAGAAATTTTTCCCAATATCTAATCTAAACCTCCCCTGATTCAACCTGAGGCCATTTCCTCTTGTCCTATCACTTATCACTTGGGAGAACAGACTGACCCCCCACCTACAGCTTCCTTTCAGGCAGTTGTAAAGAGCAATAAGGTCTTCCCTGAATCTCCTTTTCTCCAGCCTAAACACACCCAGCTCCCTCAGCTGCTCCTCATCAGACTTGTGCTCCAGACCCTCCCCCAGATCTACTGTCCTTCTCTGGACTCTGTCCAGCACCTCAGTGTCCTTCCTGAATTGAGGGGCCCAGAACTGGACACAGTGCTTGAATTGTGGCCTCACCAGTGCTGAGTCAGTACAAGGGTACAATCACTGCCCTGGTCCTGCTGGCCACGTGTTACGGTCCGGTTCTTAAAATCATTAGAAATGCCTCTGCCCGAATTAAGGTGCAAACAAGACTACATGGCCAAAGGATTCCAGTCTCTGACACCACACTTGCTGATCCAGGCCAGGATGCCATTGGCCTTCTTGGCCGCCTGGGCACACGCTCATGTTCAGCTGATGTCAGCTGATGTCAACCAGCACCCTCGGGTCCCTTTCCACCAGGCATCTTTCCAGCCACTTCCCCCAGCCTGTAGTGCTGCAGGGGTGGTTGTGACCAAGGGGCAGGCACTTGGCCTTGTTGAACCTCATACCACTGGCCTTGGCCCATGGATCCAGCCTGTCCAGATCCCTCATGGAGCCTGCCTTCCCTCCAGCAGATCAGCACTCTCACCCAACTTGGTGTCTCTGCAAACTGACTGAGGATGCCCTTAATCCCCTTGTTCAGATTAATGACAAAGATATTAAACAAAACTGGCCCCAGTACCAAGCTCTGGGGAACACCACTGGTGACCAGTGACCAGCTTGATGTAAATCCATTGACCCACACTCTCTGGGCCTGGCCACCCAAACTGTTTTTTACCCAGTGTTGTGGGCTGACCCTGGCTGGGTGCCAGGTGCCCACTCAGTTGCTCTATTACTCCCTTTCCCACTGGGACAGGGGGGAGAATAAGATGGAGGAAAAAACCAGCAGGATGAGATAAGGCAGTTTTATTACAGCAAAACGAAAGAAACAAGCAGAGATCTGCACGCACAAGAGCTAAAGAGGGAAAAAAGAAATCAGTCTCTAGTTCCCATCAGCAGCGAAGTGCGGACACTTTCTGGGAAGCAGGGCTTCAGCACACGTAACCATTCTCCTCTCTCCCTTAGATTATATATCTGAGCTGACATCACATGGTATGGAATAGCCCTTTGGCTGGTTTGGGTCAGCTGGCCTGCTTGTGTCCCCTCCCAGGATCTCGCCCACTCCCATCCCTGCTGGTGGGGGAAGGAATGTGAGCGGGACAGCGCTGCTCAGCAGTAGCCAAAACACTGGTCTGGTATCAACACTCTTCCAGCTACCAGTGCAAAGCACAGCACTGTGAGGGCTGTGAGCTTTACCTCAGTCACCCAGCAAAGAGCACACCCATCCAAGCCATGAGCAGCCAGTGTCTCCAGGAGATGCTGTGGGAAATGGTGTCAAAGGCTTTACTGATGTCCAGGTAGATACATCCACAGGCTTTCCCTCATCTGCTAAGTGGGTCACACTGTCATAGATGAAGATCGGGTTGGTTAAACAGGACCTGCCTTTCACAAATCCTTGCTGGCTGGGCCTGATCCCCTGATTTTCTTGTACATGCTGTGTGATGGCACTTAAAATCATCTGCTCCATAAAGAGCAGGAGTACAAGGTGCAATATATTTATCTCATTATGAAATAATGATCAAATACTACTATTCCCGTCTCTCGTAGCAGGAGACTTAAAATATGACTCATTTTTTCATATTGATATGCAGAAAGCAAAGTAATGGCATGGGAAGAATGAGCCCAAAATAAACCAAGAGTACCATGCAGAAATCACTCCTGCTAAATTTAATTGCTTTTATGTATGAATCACACCAATACTACCCTATCTTTCTTTTCTGTAAATGGCACTTCACTGATGAAAAATTTCAGTATGTAATAAAATGAAGCATAATGAAATCTTTCTTGTGAGAGGTTGGAAAGCTGTCAGTTTGGTAAAATGCTGCAATAACTGCAAACCTGTTCACTGGGACCCTGGATCGATCCATCTCTACTGTTAAATACTTGATTTGAGAATTACACTGTCATGCAGCAGGTGACTGCTGCTTCAGCTGAGCAATCTGGAGTGAGTTTGTTAACAGCATTAGAAAGTACATGGATTCCAGCCCACCCTATCTCATTTACTGCAAAAATTGCTGTGTTAATATGATGATTATAAACAAGTAGCCTCAGAAGAGAATGAAAATTATTTGCTCTGCCAGCTACAGTTTTGGTTTTCTAACCTGTCATAGTAGACTGGCTTATAAAGTTAAATGTTTGGCATCTGAGCACTGATCCAGGGCTCACTGTATTTTCAGTGGAACCCTGTTTCATCTAAACGTGATTTTAAGTAAAATCAAAGTGACATCTGAGCACTGATCCAGGGCTCACTGTATTTTCAGTGGAACCCTGTTTCATCTAAACGTGATTTTAAGTAAAATCAAAGTGACAGGCATAAGGCACAACTGCTGAATTCTAGCTGGGACTCTGAACTGAAGCTTTGCTTTTTCATTAGGCAGATAGTGTTTATTTTTCTCATAATCACTTTAGAAGAGATTATTGATCCAGAATAATTAGACAGATACTTCTGTGTGATTTATACAGTAACCTTAGCTATAAGAGACAGATGACAAAACTTGGGCCAAAATGCAACACTAAAGTCTGTAGTTTGGCTCTCTATTAGGTGGAGTAGCATGTATGGATAAAACATATATGCACTTGCTTTGCAGGTTGATGTAAATTAAATGGTATGATCTTTCCCAGGTCAGAATATGATGACCCTAGTCTGATTTCCTCTGTGTGCATGTTCACAACACAAAGATGTGAGCAGGGCTGTAGGCTGCTAACATTCTTTACGTTCTCCTTTGCGAGTGATGCTACCCTGCGTCCTTCTTGGAGAGGTGGTGTCAAAATACAGTTATTCCTGCAAGGGATAAATAGCACTTTTAACACCTTATTTATCATTAAGCAAATATTGTTAGAGTGTAGGTCACTTGCCTCTGCTCTTGCTCACAATGAAGATATAGTTGTCAGTATTTTCTGGTTTCTATCTTTCTGAGTTGCAGTAGAATCAAGGTCAGCAGTATCTCAGGTGTGCTTTCATGCAAAGTCACTGCAAGTACATGCATCCCATTTGGTGATTTAATTAGCACTGCTGGCACAGAAGGGTAGAGTATGCCCTTTTGCTCATTCAGTGCCTAAAACACTGTGAAATACTTGTGTTCAAGCCTGACTTTGTGATAAGCCTGTATGCTAGAGGGATACTAACGTGTGCATTTTGCTCTGTCAAGCTCTAGAAAATGCTCTGCAGTTGGGAAGGAAGACAAACCAGACTATTGTTTAATAGTCACCTTGTAAGGAGTTTGCATCTTCGCTAGTTTTTAGGGTGTCCACAACAAAAAGAGTTTGTAAAATCTACTGCTCTGTAGAGAAAATGGTTGATTTCTGCAGTGAGTCAAAGTATGTTGTACCCTGTGTAAGACTTTCCTGATGCCCACGGGCTTGTCAGACTAAGAGTTCTATTAAACTACAGGGGAAAATTTGGGCTTTTTTATATACAAATTCAGAATGTCTTTTTCTGTTCAACAGCCTTGTTGTAGCCTATATAAATATCAAAGGAAGTTCCTGGATATTAGACATTAGTTTTAATTTAGGAAGTTAGTAATATATTGAAGGTTCACGTTGGAAGTTCAGCGATTTATCTTTAAAATGAAAAAGAAAGATGAATATAAAACTAGTATTTGGGATACCTTAAGTGAAACCTTGTGATAACATGGTTTTGATAACACTTGGGAGGGGTGGGAAGCCTGAACTTGCCTTCTTGTATGAGGTTCCTGCTCTGCTCAGTGGTAATTCCGTGGACTTCTGTTCATATTTCTCGTTTGCTGTATCCTGGAAGCATACATAAAACTCGAGAGCTCTCTGGACTTTTTTTATTTGTGTAATTTTCAAGGGAAACTAATACACTCATTTCTATGCAGGTATCAAACTGGTTTGCCAATGCAAGACGTCGCCTGAAGAACACTGTCAGGCAACCAGATCTTAGCTGGGCTTTACGAATAAAACTGTACAACAAATATGTTCAGGGAAATGCTGAGCGACTCAGCGTGAGCAGCGATGACTCATGCTCTGAAGGTTTGTTGATGCTCTTTTATAGATTCTAAACTGATTAAAATATATTTAGAAAGTATTAGATACCCTAAGTTAGCTCTAATTTTTAATCACAAAACATCCTCAGTGGATCTGCCTTTTTTTTTTTCTTTTTTTTTTTTTGTTTGGGTGTGTGGGTGTGTGTGTTGGTGGGGGGGTGTGTGTGGGGTGGGGTGTGNTGTGTGTGTGTGTGTGTGTATTAGGTGCCTTTTTTGGCTCCCAACTACCATGCAGTCTTGCAAAGCAGGATTGTGTAAGTTGTTCAAGGTGACAATCTGGCTGCATGCTATTATATTTCATTGTTACTAGAAAGATAATTGTTAGTTCATTACATTCTACAAGCCTATTCCTTTAATCTGTATCACAGGAAAAAGACTGATTACATTCGTTGGTATAAAGAAATGAGAAATCACTTGACTGTTACTTTCCTTGATGGAAGGGCTTTAGCAATATACATCTTTAACAGGAGGCTCTGATTAACTTCAGTGGAGCTTAGTAGTTGGTAAACTGAATATTACTGTTGTTTATTTCATGTGTTTTGCTAGCAACTGTTTTCCATAGAGTGCACTGGAATTCTTCTTCTTACTCAAATTAACAAATGCAGGATTTTTTTGAAAGTACCCTGTCTTTCAATAGAACTCTTGCATTAATTCTGTCTGTGGGTACTTTTTTTAGACAGTTGTGACATGGAGATACAATGACAGGAACAAATCCTGCAGAACATTGTCAGAAATCTGTCTGTTAGTTTTTAGAAGAGTATGTCTCAATTTGTACTCAATTTCAAATATCTTTGTTCCAATTTCAGTCTGTACTCACATTTCTTGAAAAATGTGAGAATGTACTCACATTTCTACTCACTTGTCTTGAAAAGATTGCTTGCAGAAGAATGACAAGAGTACAGTTTAAGCAGATGCACCTAAATATGCCATGGTATTCAGGCGAACCAGATTTCAAGTTATGATAGTAAGAATTCAGCTTAGTCACACAGCTTTTTAAATCCTTACTGTTGAGTTAGGGAACTTTTCCATTTTTTTTCTACCTGCCTTGTGTTACTCATGAACAAATTAGACTCAAAGACTTTTCTACAGCTAATTATTTAGAACAGCTAGAACATCTGAGAACCATGGGAACTACTATGAGCCACATGTGAAGAGAAGAAAATGAAAATCAATGTCTAATGCTGAAGTTACTGTCTAGTTTTAGTTATATTTATCACAATTCAAAACACATAGGGAAAGTCTCGTGTTAAATATTAGGTACTCCATGTTTTACTGTATCTTTGTTCTTTTGTTTTTAGATGGAGAAAATCCTCCAAGAAACCTTATGAATGAAGGGGGATATAACAAACCAGTTCATCACACTGTGATTAAAACTGAAAGTTCAGTAATAAAAACAGGAGTGAGACCAGAAACAAGTGCCAACGAGGATTATGTGTCACCCCCCAAATACAAAAGCAGCTTACTGAATCGTTACCTAAATGACTCATTGAGACATGTCATGGCTACTAATGCAGCTATGATGGAAAAAACAAGGCAAAGGAATCATTCCGGTTCATTTAGTTCCAATGAATTTGAGGAAGAACTGGTGTCTCCATCATCATCAGAGACAGAAGGCAATTTTGTCTATCGGACAGGTAAGGGATATTTTTCTGCGTGATTTCTATTACAGATATCTTCAGTAGACAGTGTCTCCTGGAGTAAGTGTCACCTGATCATGCCTTTTATGAGACTGGGTAACTTCTGTCCATTCTCTCATATGACAGTGGATCATTCCTGTCCATCTTCTTGCATGAGAGTAGATTACACCTGTCCATCCTCTCATAACAGAGTGGATAAATCCTGTCTGCCCTTTCATTCTCTGGAGAAGTTCTACCTGCAGTATAACAATTAAGTGCTGTTACTGACCACTAGTGAAGCTGGTTTGCTTTTCAAATGGAGAAATGGGGATAATTTTTGAAATGACACAGTCCACCTTTTGTGAGCACTAAGATAAGCCTAAGGAAGGAGAAAACTCTTGAGCATTCTATTACAATAAGGGAGTACTAGAGGAGGACTGAAGTTCTTCATGGCCGCAGCTGGGAGGGAGAGGAGGGCTTTGAAATTTCAAGGTGGCTGTTTGTGGCACTTACATGAGTCATACGCCCTTCAGAGGAGCACATGTGAACGCCTTCCCCTGTTGTCCAGCACCTTTTCTGTCCTCAGAGTGCCTTGTCCAGTATGTCACCCTTTGGTGCTCATGCATCTCTTAGGAATACAGGCATTGCTGTAATTTCTGCATCACTCTCCAGATACAGTGCACTGAGTTAAGAGGCCACAAGACTTGGCCTTGTCTTACTGGTTTTTGAAGGGTTACACATAGTTTATTATTTTAATCTTATCAATAATATAAAAACATGATGTAATATCATCCACTGTGTTACCAGTCAGAGCAAGGCACATGGGACTGCCTGGTTCATGCCAGTAAATTGCTGTAAATCAGGGCAAGATCAGGACTTGCTCAAGTCCCTGTGAGGCAGGGAATGCTGGAAGGCTCCTCTTGTGAAACTTCCTCTGTATTTCTTTGGGACATAAGTAAAAAAAAAAAAATTGAAAAAAACTTAAGTTTTGCACCCCAATCTCTGAAGGTCTCCACCAGTGTCTCAGGGTTTCCACTCAGTGCAGCACCCCATGTGGTGTTCTGGCCTTTCTTGTCAGGTTATTCTGCCAGGGACCACCCTGAGGCCAGCATCACTTTGGGGATGGATATTGCTGAAATGTACTGGAGGATTTTGCAGTAAAGTTAACACAGATTTAGATTGTGTACTTGGTTCCCCTTGGCTTCCCTGGCAGGCAGGTTTGGGTGCCTTTGCAGCCTCTCAAGTTTGCAGCCTTTGCTCTCTCTTTTCTGGCACATTTCCTGTGGGGTTTTTTGTCCATGTGGAGGGGCCACAAGGCTGAGTTCTGTGGTGGGGATTAGGAGGATGTTTGCGTGTGCAGGTTGTTGGAAATGACCGAGGAGCGAGTGGGGGCCCTGCAGAGAAGTGGGGTCTCATGGAGAGGAAGAATAGTGCATGCACAATTAAGAAGTTTCAAAATTAACACTCTCCGTTCATGTAATTTTTTTTTTCTCAACATACCAAATGCATTTGGTCTGCATTACAAGCGTATTGTCTGCCAAGTTTTATTTTTAAGTGAAAAGTTACTCAAGAACAGATGCAGCAGCTCAGATACATAAGCTTCTGTTTTTCTTTACTTTATACCATAACCTAAAAATGGACGCAATGACTTTTTAAAATTTATAACAAATTTGCTACTGGATTAAGTTCTTCTTGACAAATTTCAAGCTGCATTGAAAAATACGGTCATTAATGTGAAGGCTGAGAGAGGTACACCGTAACTGTGTAAATTCACCAGCTGCGCTGGAATGACTAAAAACTAGTATATTTGTCCCTAAAGTTTGTGAGATTCCTGAAACTCCTCTTGAGATTGTATTTAAGTCAGTTCCTAAATATCTTCCTTAACATTTTCACATTTGTTGAGAAAAGACCAGCAGCTCTTAGGATATAGTTTTACTCTTTTTGCACTTCAAAAGCAGACAAGCAGTATATAGAAAGAAAAAAAGATCATGTATATACAGGATATTTTTTGCTATATCATTGCTATATATGTGTGAACATTCAGGAAATATAGGTACAAATGGGCTTTTTTTCAGTTACATAATTACAGTTCCCATTAATGATTTTCTGATGATGATATAACATGCAGGAATTAAGCTTTTCATGAACAAAGCAGATATTTTCAAGTTACTGTCCATTTATGAAACTTCCCTTCAAATAGATGAAATTATCCACATGATTGGTAGGTAGGGAGAGATAAGGATGATTTACTTTTTTAATGTTTTTTATTTGTAATTTGAATACCTGGGTTGGCAGTTCTCAGTGCAGTTGTGTACCAGAGCTGTATTTGTGTTTTCAAAAATAGCTGTAATACATTTTGGTTAAGAAAATAACAGGGAATGACTGACTTTACAGCTCTTACTCTCCTGAAAGTGGCAAGTGTATTTTTAACTGAGATGTCTCCTCTTAGAAGGAGTTCCCCACACTGCAATTTTTTGTAGAGCAAAACGGCTGATTTTTAACACAAAGGAGATGTTGCAGGATTGTCAAGTCCCTACTAGATGTTTTCATTTATGAAGACATTTTAAGGAGTATTTCAAAAAGTACTGAGTGAAAACTGATTGATGTTTTATTTTTGAGTTTGGCAAGATTGTTGTGCCTCTAAGGACACTGGCGTTTAAACTAATTCTTTACTGTGCTTCCCTTGAAGGGTAACTTTTCATGGCAGATCGTAAGTAGAAAGCTTACTCACCCTGTCTGGTTCTGATTATGGGCTGGACCCTGATTTCAGGTTCATCAGTGTGTCTGGAGCTACTTTGTTCGCCCAGCGCCCGGGGTCAGTGTGGCCACGTGTGTCTCAACAGCCTGAGCTGAATTAACAGCGTACAAGGGCAGTGTCCAATAACAAAAACAAGAAATTGCAGTTTAAAGTTTATAAGGAAAACGGGCTGTAGAGTTTCCCATTTCAGTCATTAACATGCTTATAAACACAGGACCATATGCTACTCCAGCTTCATGCAACTGGGAAATCCCACAGAAAGATCAAGGACAGGCTATATAACTGACTGTCAGCAGAGCAGCCTCGTTTTATGCCTCCACACAGTTATGGTGAGCTCATGGGGAGCAGTTTCAGTGCTGGAGCAGGAGCAGCAGACCCCGAGTCGGAGCCCTCACAGGTGCAGTGCCCTCACTGCCATTTCCCCGGGCCTGGGGAGCCAGGGAGCTGCTGCGGGAGGCGGCGTGGGCGGTCAGTGCAGGGAGAACAGAGCAGCCAGGGAAGAGTGCAGCTGTCCTCAGGTATGTCCCAGGTTTCTGTCAGTCTTTCTCTCATAAGCTGATATTCTTACGTAGGTAACGTGACATACACAAGTGGGTTCACTTAAAGCAGAAAATTTCAGTTCCGATTAATCCTGGTATAATATATAAATATATATAGTTGGTCAAATATGCATCTTAAACTGATGACTGAAAGGCTTGGTTCAGTGTTTTTGTTTAGTTAAAAAGCTGTGTTGGAGAACTAGTTTTCACTAACTGCTTGGCATGCTGTCATTCACAGCGGGTTCTCTGTGTGACAGGAATAACTGAAACCAGACTTGTCTGCCTGTATTTCTTGTGCAAATGCATGCAGAAACAACAGTCTTGACGGCAACAAGCACTCCAGAAATCTACAAGGAAAAGATCTAATAATGTTTGTAGTGAGGCTGAATATAAATCTAAAGAGGCAAGGTCAGTCTTTGGTTTACAGATCACTAAAATGCTGACTTTTCTGTAATCACGCTGCAGCGCTCCCTGAGTACCCTATCGACAGTCACCTGCAGAAACAAAATGTTCTGCATCGTTGTAGCACAAGGAAATGAAAAATCCCCAGCTTTCTGGGATACTGTTGTCTAGTGAAGGAAAGCAAAAATTAAAACAGGAGAGAAAGAGGCGAAATGGCAAGACAGGGAGTCCTTTTTCTCTAGGCAAGTTTTTAATTGATTTCACTTTATATGTTACTTAGCACAGTGGAAAAGCCAGAACAAATAAAAACAGCGAGGAAACGAAAGACTTACAGGCCTGGAAAAGAGGGTGGTTTTAAACAAACGTTTGAATGACTGGCTGATTTTTGAAGATGTTTGATCTCTATTTTTAGGCATTTGTACTCAGGGGTGTGCTCTGTTTCTGATGTTTTCATTACTACTGACTTTTTCTTTCCTGTTGCCTACCTTTCTTTCTTTCCTTTGGATCCTGCAAAGTTGGTGATTTATAAAGTATGATCCTGGGTCATTTATTACAGCATGCTGAGCACCTCTGATGAGACCCTCGGCACGCTGCAGGATCAGACCCACATTCCTACAGAGCACTTAAATGTAAGGGCGTAGCCATGCACATAAGTACTGTAGAGAGACACACGAGCTGCAGAACAGAGCCGTGGTTTTGTGCGGTCCTTGCCAACTTTTCCTCTCCATTTAACATTTTTAGAAATTAACATGTAATTTAAAAATAAGCCATAAAATTTGGAAGCATAATACAAACACAATAGAACCTGTTTTCAGAAACAACTCAAGGGACCCGCAAAAACCGCTCACAGTGGTGACTTTTGCAGGTTTGATCTAAACGGTGCTGGAGACCTTGGGGATACTTTGAAATAAGTGGTAACCTGGGAGAGCTGAAGGAGGTCTTTTTTGCAGATCCTAATGTCATCCAGAAGTTAAATGTAAAAGGTGAATGTCAAGTACGGTATTAAATGAACACAGCAGCATAACTGCAATTTAAAGGTTACACAGTTACGATCGTATTTCCTACAGGAATTTTATTATTACGTGACCTGATGCGTCAACACTAAAATAGCATGGAATTGAGAATTGAGAAGATTGTATTTAATTTACTGTTCTGTTGTTTTTTCTAAAGAAAGAATAAAAGGAAATGGCTTTACTACACGGGAAGCGTCATATTTAATATACCAGATATGGTAGCCCAAACCTGAGAACTTTAAAGATCCGACCTGTTCCCTGCCAGTTTGGTTCACTTTTTGCGTTTCTTTCACTTCAAATACCAAAAATCAAAAAAGCTGGTTTTTTAATTCTCTTTGGTTTCTTGGTTTCTCACTACCTGAGCTGCAAGGGAAATGGGTCAGGATTATTTCCACATGACCCTGAAAAACAGTGCTTCATCAAAACTGAATCTTTTTTGTGGGAAGGTAGCAGTTCAAACCTCTCTCAGGGAGGGGAATGGAGTTGTTTGGCTGCAGAGGATTTTCTTCAAATCAGCTTGCTTTAGAGCAGCATGTGTCAGGACTCCTGATAGCTTTATCATTGCAGAGAATGAGATGTTCTTCTGATCATTCTGATGAATGATTTGAAATGGAAAAGATTACAACATCTGACCAAAAAATCAGAGACACCAAAAAAATCGGGGCACCAGCCATGTTTCCATGGCCACAGATTGTCACTGCCCATGCTGGTGCAGCAAGCCTGCCTTTGTTTCTCCAAGACCATTAAGATTTTCCCAATGCAGATATTCACAGCAGTGGCCAAAAAAGCGTCAGATCCCTGTGCTTGCCCAAGACCCCTCTCAGATACAGCAGGAAAAATGTGTGGTGCTCTCACAATGTCTAACAACTGTATATTTTAATACTCCTCTTTAGAGTTAGTCAATGCTCCAGGCCTCAGCAAGGGCTGTTCCCTGGCAAGCCTTAGGCCCCACTCATTTAGTGAAGGTGTTTTCAAGGAGAAAAAAATATTTATCCTCATTTTCCCATTGTTCCGAGTGTCTTCAGAATTACGCTTGGTCTTAAAACCTAGGGCCAGCCAAAATGTGAATGTTTCAGGAAATTATGTACATGGAAAAGCACATAGTCATAAATCAGACTGTTTTCCAGTTTTAGCTGTAGACTGCATGGTTAGTAATGAATATAATAGGGAAATTAGTTAGAAAATTAGCAGTTAATTTAAGGATATTTAAAGAGTGTGTGAAACACAGCCTGGGAAAACTCATTAAGTGAAATGGATATGATTCCTTCTCCCCTTCCACTGCCTGAGCAGGATTTTCCCCAGTAGCTGAGTTTGTGAGCAGATCTCTTGCAGCAGAAACCGGGCTGACGTGCTGCCCTGCCGTGGCTTCTGCCCTGATTCAGGGGTCCCTCAGCCTTGCGAACGTCAGCCAGCTGCAGCCATTGCTGCAAAGAGAAACGCTGCATGTGTTGCAAAAAGAAACACTGCTCAGAGAGGAGGGCAGAGCGGGGCTCGGAGGAGATAATGAGATGAGGTAACCAGCAATGTACCAGCTCAAGCAGAGCAGCAGAAACCCCTGGGTGCTGCAGCCCTGGTGTAAGAGCCAGGGACGGAGCGGGGCAGCACCAGGCAGGAGCCGTGGTTTGCATCCCGTGGGATGTCTCCGTAGCCTGGCTGCCTCGCTCTGCCTTGGTGTGCATGCAGAGGGGCCCTGGCACTGCGGCTGTCCCCCAGCATGCTTCTGAAGGCACAAAGGAGGGTGTATCTGCTCTGTCCCCTACCCGGGAAACCCAGCAGCAAAATGTGAGTATCAGCTGTTTGTGCTAAAGAGGAGATATAGGCCAGTGAACTTGAAAAATACGGCATGATTTTATACATGGAAGAGCCAAAAGAGAAACAAAACACAAGACCTCTTGCAAAGACAGAGATGTGTGCTGTCACCTCATCAGAAGTGGCTTAGAAGCCACACACTTAGATTTATATATCACTGACGAGGAAGCACTTTTGAGCAGACAAAGCCATGGCTGGAGGCAGATCACTGGGTTGTGAGCAAGACTTACACTGGCTGCAACACTGAAATGTGCCTGTTCTGCTCTTCAGGCCTCTTGTGGGACTGCAGCTGACTCTGCTCCTGCACCAAGACATCTGCCCGTGGCACCTGCATGAAGAAAAAGAAATTACAGGGACAAACGTCTTCTTTATTGCCCAGTGGATCACTTTTACATATGAAATCTATAATCTTCATTGCGACTAACCACTGCCTTTGGTGATTCTTACTAACATATTAGTCTGTGTGCAGTGCAAGAAAGTGTGACCAGGAGGGGACAGGGTGCAGACAAGGCAGGCACAGGCGAGACAGGATAGTAGTAGGAAGGAAAAAAGGGCTGGACTTTCACATTCTGGCTGGGGCAGTAAACTTAAAGGAATGGCAAGCCCATAAAAATTTCACTTCTTTCTGGAAAAACATCTGAATTGAAACTTCACACCTGGCATGGGTTTTCTGCATGTCCCAGCCTCCTTCCGCCGCTGCTGGGGAGAAATAATGCGACTTTGGGTAGCTCCTGGTGGATTCTGCTTGTAGCACAGACTGTCCCTCGTGCAGTGTTACATTGCTGCTCTTCATGTTGCTGTAGTTAAGGTTGTACCTGTGTTTCCATTAGAACCCTTTTAATCTGCAAATTTATGACGCAGCTGTAAAAATTCAATCCAGACTGAAACTTGGCACGAACAGTGTTCACTCTCCCATCTGTGGAAGGGATTTAAGCAGGTACATCCCCGTAATAACCATCTGAGTTAGGCTTGTAAATTTGGAGCATGATGACTGGTGAATAAAACTGTGAGCTTCTCAGTAGTCCTGGAGTTTGAAATATTTTATGCCTGTGGTGAAACTAGTGAAAAGCAGCTTGTTTGTATTCAGTCATATAGCTGTAAATAAAGAAAAGGGTTTGGGTCTTTCTGTGTTTGCTTACATGCACAAGCACACGCATTTTCCTTACCATGGTCAGATTTTGATATGAGTGGCAAACACTTGAAAGTCTTCAGGGTCTTGCACCAAAGCAGTGTTTGATGATTCTCAAGTAGGTTAAGAAATTGTATTCGTGCTGGTACAAATGGTATAATTTATCTATTGATTGTAATAGCAAAAATTAGGGAAATAAGAATTATTTTCTTTTGGGTGAGGTTTTTTTTTTGATTCTTCTTAAAATACTGTAAAAACTGATACAGTATTGAAATGCAAAATTAGTTTTATTCACCATTTCTTCCTCCATTTAAATTTTCTTTTTATAAAGAACGTGCCTCACCAGATAGACTAGTAATCTTATCTGATCCAGCAAATCCTATTTCCTTTTGCAGGTCTGTGGGTTTTGAAAGTAATTCTGTAATTTGAAAAAAAAACCAAAACCCTCCTTTATGTGTTTAACTGAAATTTTTTAGGTCATTTGTCCATAATGTGAATACCAGAAACATAATGATGAAAGCAATTTAGTGTGACCAGACTTCTGATCTTCCATGTGTATTCACAGAGAAGCTTTTGGGAGGGTTTTGATGCAATTTGAGAAGTGGACTGAAGAGATATCTGCATGGACTAATGCTGGGCTGTGGATAAGTTTGTACCTGCAGTTCAGGAAATGTCAGGAACCTGCAGGTATTGTTTGTGAATGAGAGTTTTGTCATCTTGAAGGAGAAAGGGGAGCACTTTTAAAAACACCTGTTCTGGAAAACTTTGTTTAATGTTCATTTGTAAAGGTCAGTTTCTAATTATCCAGGAAAGCAGAGCTGGATTCAGTAATATTAAATCCACTTCACTACAAACTTAAACATTTGGATATGAGATAAAAAGGCAGATGTGGAAATTACCAGCCATTAATGAAGAGCTGCTGAGGTCTTTTATGCTTTATGGCATTAAATTGGCATCAAATCACCACTTTAGATTTGCTAAAGGAGAAATATGTCCTAACAGTCAAAGCATGCAAAAGGCTTGTATAAGTGAGTAAACGGAGCAGGAGTTTAAAGCGGGGAAGAAAGTTGAAGAGGTAAACTGCATTGTAGAAAATCTGGACAAGCATAAAAACAATTCAAACAGAAAGAAATCAGATAAACAGGTGAAGCTGGAACAGCTGAAAAGAAACACACAAAAATAGGTAAAGCAAAATTCCAATGAGCCATGAAATCTGTTTTCCTTAGTTTTTCACAGCGGCCTTGAAACCTGATGTCAGAGACTCTATCTCTGTTCTTTCCCTGATGGCCAGAAATTGAGGTTATGATGACCAGATCGTTCGGTATGGCACTGACATTTCAAGTAAAAAGGGATTGCCAAGACTCTCAGTTATGACACTGAAATATACCGCTATTTCTAGAGCCAATTTTCAGTCCCTCCCTCATGCCTCCACATTGATTTAGGCAACAGATGCATGAAAAGCAAAGCAACATTCAAAATAATCCCTTAGCTGAGGCTGGGGGAAGGTTGGCTAGTGGGCTGTAGCCAAAATTCCTTAAATGTTACAATGTTTTACATTTCTAAATGTAAAAACTTTCTTTCCAGTGTGAGGTACCAGCCAAATGTCTTAGTTATGGTATCTCAGAGTGAAAACTGGCATGTGGCCTTGTGGTCATTTGTGGGTATTGACAGATTTACACCCTCGAAGATCAAGTTAAGTGTTGTCGGTTTCTCCATCTCCCCTAACTTTGTCAGGGTTTTTTTTCTCTCTCAGTTACCATTTGTCAACTTAAATCCAGTTTGCTGGAAAAATGAAGGCTCTTCACGACCTGGCTCTTCAGGAGCAAATTGCCTCAAATTCTTTCTGCTAGCCAAGGTATTTTGTAATACATTGCAAAACAGTGGCAGGATTGCTCTCCTTGCACTAGATGTACTTTGTGGGCTAGACGCTGCGGGCAGTTTTAATGAGGTCTTGGTGTGCTGGAGAATTTGTCTCAGCCATTGACTTCAGGGAGACTTTCATCCCAGGTCCCTGTTTGTCTTAATTGCTCTTCCTACCCCAAGGAGCAGGGTCTGGCTTTTCCCATTGTGGGCTGCACCATGCAGGGTCTGGACTGGCGGCTGCTCAGGGAGCTGGTTCTGGAGCTGGTGTGCAAATTAAATGGTCTGTTCCTGACTATTTATGGCAGCTTTGCACTGTGGTGGTGGATTGTCCATTACACAGACACACTAAAATTCCTTTTTCTGCTTTTCTCTCACTCATGCTGTTAAGCTGGTGTAGCTGTTATCTCTGCATCACTAATTCACTTCCCTGGGATCATCTTCAAACAGGAGCTTCCTCCAGAGGACAACAGCCTTTGTTCCTTTATCAGGGAAATCGCTGAGTGTCTGCAGCACTCTGTTTGTGTCAGCAGTGTCAGTGAGAGCCCAGTGCAGCCTGTGAAACTTACGTCAGCTGCGGGAGCAGGGGTGCTGGGTGAAGGCTGGAGCCCTTCTCTATCTGCTATATCATAATTACAATAATTCTGGGCTTCCTACTTGTTGAATCTCAGTAGTGCTGGATGTTTAGTGACACTTTTTGAAGTGAAGAGAAACCAAAAAAGCTGTCCTGCTCTGGCCAGCACCTGAGATTGTAGTGGTGTTTGTAAGATATGCAACCTTTCATATATATACACACACACAGACACACATACATTTCCTTATGCTCTATTACAGTGATGATATATGCGGAATATAAGTGTGTTCTCTTGCTGTTTTGCTGTGCTTACTCCTTCAGTTCAGAGCTGTGCAGTAGTTCACCATGGCAGTGAACTTTGCAAAGACAGGGGAAAAGAGACTCCCAACTGTATTGTCTCCAAACAGTGACATATCTTGCTTTCAATTCCCAGACCTGTCTGAGTTGCTTGCTCCAGATTGCCCCCACAAAGCTGGAAATCCTTTTCACAGAAGTTAGCAGAGAAGACAGTGCTGACCTGCAGGTATTGATCCCAGTGATTCTTTGTTTTATGCAAAGGCTTATTTTTGCTGTCTAAACCAAAGTTAAGAAATGCTGGTTTAAACATTTTAAATGAATAAAAATGGCAGGTGTCTTTATAAACCTGTTTTTCTTTTAGTATTGTGTCACAGCCTTTCTGGTGCTGTTTTCACTCCTTGTCTGATGAGACTGTGAGTGATAATTCCTCCTTGCTACAAGTGCACATGAACATTAATTTGTGTTTATTACATTTGCTGTGAATCTGTGTAGGCAAAAGGTCATTAATATTTCTCATTCCTCTATACCTCATTCAACTCAAAGATTCACACCCCTGATTCTCTTCCCTCTTATTTCAGAAGGGGCCAATAATTATATCTGATACCCAAATCAAAGTGCCTTTACCTTCACCTGATAATTGATGGACAGACACTCAGATATGTTTTAAAACCAACCCTTTGGAAGTGCTTGGAAGTGCAAAAATCCAATTTGCCAAGATCTGGTTTGGGTTTTGAGTGTTTTGGCCTCAAAGCATGCTACATGATTTGACATGCAATGTTCATGTGTTCGCAAAGCTTCCCAAACTTCATTTTGTGAACTCTTGCTACTTTCAGTGGGATGTTTGCTCACAGATCAAAGACTGTGACCCTCAGAGAATGTACGTGCTCATATTTAGGTACTCCTCATCCTTCATTCCTTGCACAAATAGGAAGAGTAAAGGCTGTATTTAGTGCTGCGGTAGTGCTGCACTGGCTGAGGTTTGGGGAGCTCTGTCATCTCTCCATGGGCTTTATGGCTGCTCAGAAACACCCCTTTCCTGTCCAGAGCAGTGGCAGCACCCAGCCTGATGTGAGCCCACCAAAACCCTCTCCTGCCTCACGGCCATGTCATCTTTCCATCCTGTTTAGACACTCTCCAGACAGAGGCTCCACACTCCCCACAGGGCCAAAAATCCTTTTACAGGAGGTGTGGGAGATGGGTCTTCTGAGGTAAACTGCCTGTGAGCCACTGGCTCCTGCCCACCCTTGCTCATGGGGAGCCCGTGTCCCACCACACAACACCTCCAGCCCACGGCCCAGCTGGGAACAGGAGGTCTCGGCAAAAAGCCAGGTCTAGGTGAGCTGGCCAAAGGAGTGTTGGAGCAAGGTGTCTGAAGGGGGTAGTAGGGAGAGAGGGGTGTATGCTGCCCCTCAGGGTGTGAGGGACATGCGTGCAGTGGGCTATCCAGTAACAGGGCTCACCCAGATCCTTAGCGAGCTCTGCTTCATCCAAGGATTTTGCTCCCTTGGCCCCTGCGTATCTTTACAGCTGGAATATGGGTTTAGGTAAATCAGAGGCCCTGAGTTCACAAATACAAGGTAACTGTTAGGAGAGGAGAGGAGGGAGAAAATCAACAAAGGCCTTTGGTATGTCATCTATACGTGACACTCCAAGACCTTCAAATGCTTAAACTTAAAACCTAAATATAATTTAGTTAGTAAAAATATACCTTAGTTATAATAAAATGATAATAGTGGAACTTGGCAACAGAGCAGCTAATAAATACTACACGTTTGAAATGTGCCTGGGATCCAAGTACATACTCTTTTACTGTGTAGTTAAAGCATGTGGCAGGACATGCTAGACCAAGATTTTCTTTTTGTCTTTCCAGTGGAAAACTAAAGTTCTTTGTTTAAGTGAAACCCGTTGGGAATTTTTCTTAAGTAAAACAAGGAGCTAAAGAATTCCATTCCCTTTTGCCAACTTTTTTTTCTTCCTTCAAGCCAAATTATCGATTAATGGGGCATTAAATAACAAATACTGCCTAGTTAGAATCATACTTTACTTAGGGTCTTTCAGTACTTTCTTATTGTGCTTCAAACACAGCTGAATTAAAAGATGAGATATTTCATTGGGAAAATACTACCCTTTCTAAACCTTTTTGACCTTATAAAAATAAAGGTCAGTAATCTGAAAGTCATTACATTTGCATACTTACCCCTATTTCTGAGATTTTAAATTTAAAAAAAAAAATCTGTAATCCTTTAAGGTCTTCTTCCTGAGATTCATTCTTTGCCTTCCTCATTAGCTGTCTCCATTTCGGTACCCTATCGTTTTGCCAGCAGAGCAGCCAAGTGAATGCTTGACCATATTTTTGTCTGGCTCTAGTGAAACCGTGATCTGACAATAGAATACTTTTCTCTGGGTTTTCCTTCTTCCCCCGGGGAACCATACTTCAAGGGCAACCTGCTTGTCCAGCATATGAACATGTGGAAAATCCACTGCTATGCACTAATGATTTTCAGATGGGCAATTGTTGCTGAAAATCATCCCAAGAGCAGCAGCTTCTCCATTGTAGCACCTAACCACTTTGGGATCACATTGCTTGTAGCTGCTCTGGAATAAACCCTTTGCATTTATGTATAGGGTGGTGACATTTGCTGCATCACACACGTGTGGTGACAAAATTCAGGGGAAAAGGAGGTAAAAGTTACAGTTGTGGTTATTTTTTGGACATTGCAACATGCATCAAAATCTGACACTTACTTTAGATTGAAAGTATAAATGTAGGAAAAAGTTGAGCTATGCCAAAGATTCACAAAAGCAAGGCAGAAGCACCCTAAATATTGTCCACAAATTAATAGCTTTCAAACTTGTGTTTTAAATATTTACAAGGAGACTTGTCACACTCTAGAAGACAGAAAAACAAGTTTTAAATACTAAATAACTTCTATTACTGTTCTTAGAATATGCATTCTTTTTAAACAACTTTCACTTTTAATCTGTAATTAAAGCCAAAGTTTTCTTTTAATTTTAAAAGCTTGTCCTTGGACTAAAACAACATGGAACATTTTTAAGCATTGGTCCAAGCTGCTTTAGATACATTTTATTTAAACCACAGAGCCTGCAGTTGGATTCCTTGCTTTGCCAGATCGGCTATGAACTGTAAGTGTGGCAGTAATGATTGTGGAGTCCTGGATGCCTCACTAACAGTGAGGAGGGTTGTTTTTCTGGAGTTGTTCCTCCCTTTGGGCCCTATTCATGAATGACTTAATCTCTGTCTATGATCAAATGTCATGCAAGTTACTGTGCACAGAAAAATCAAGGAATGCTTCTCTTTCCTGCGTTCCTTACATGGTATTGCTGTGCCTGCCCAGCAAGCAGTTGGCGAGTGGTAAGGGTGGGAAGCAAGCAGCAACAAAAACACACAGAGAAAACCACCAGAAGCAGTATAAAAAGAGTGAGACAAAGAAAACAGAGAATATTTTGTAAGATCTGGTGTGCAAGTTGGATTGAGGTATGCACAGAGAGCTCCAGCTTGTCCAGGCAACACCAGCTGGAAGGGGAGCTGGGCTTTCAACTGGGGAATGTTACAGGGGCGATTCATTCACCATGAAAAACAGAAGTGTTCCCCAGTATTTTCTCTGTAGTGTTGGCCATAAAGATGATTTCTACTGCATATTTCTGTTAGCTTGTTTTGTCTTGAGAAGCAAACATTTACTGTTTTGATGGGCGGATCTCAAAAAGTTCGGGGAATGAATGCTTCTTAGTCTTTGTATCCTCTTGACCTAACTGCTTGTGTGGTAATTCTGTCCTTTCACAGGATGTTACACTCCTTCATTTGAAGCCAAGAGAAAGACTTTCATTACCAGTGATATTGATTACACAGTGCATGCCACGCAAGGAAATCTCCTTGTGATGTTTCAGTATATTGTTAAGAGATCCAGCAGAATACCGGGGTGAAGTGGTGCATAGCTGTCTCCGTATTTATACAGGCCTCTTCCTTACTTTCCAAGTTTCAACAAAGTTTTCACTTCAGTTAGGTGCTGTTCTCAGTTAAAAGCGAAGAAAGGACTAATATTATCAGAGTTGTTTTTCTCATCACCAACACCCTGCAGCCACTGCATGAAATTCTGTCTGTCTCCGTGCCCTAGTGTGAGGACAGATTGCTATAGCAGGACTCCCACCCCAAACAGTCACTGGTGGCAAATGGGAAATAACTTGACTCAGGTGCTGAACTCCTCCAGCTGTTGATGGGAGTTACACTTGTTTGTCCAGGACAGTGACTGGAATAGTCGTTTAGTTCTTTTTGAGATATTTTCCATCCCTTTAGTACTGACAATGGACTTAAAAGATGTAACTGTCTTTTCGGGTAGGTCATAGCTGGAGTATCGTTTTATCTCTAGAAGGGAAAAGATATAAGGAAGGAGGGGGATTGAAAGGAAAAATAAAAACTCCCAGCCAGGAAATAAATACAGGTAGGAAAATAAAGAGCAGAAACTGTTGGTAGATTGTAAAGAAGATAGTGCTGGGACGGGATGTGGAAAGGGGAATGAAGGATTAAGGACAAGAACAAAAAGGAAAAGGAAAGAAAAGGGATCAAAGGGATGAAGGCAAGAAGATGAAATACTGAGGAAGCAGGTATGGAAATAATGGTAGGAATCTGGAGTGTGACAGGGAAGGGTTCTAGAATGAATTAGAGAAGTATAGGAGATACTAGCATTCTTCACGGTCCAAAATTAGACATTTGATATTTTCCTTTTCAAAGTGTTTGAGAAATGAGGGTAGATAAGCATTCAAGATACTGCCACCCTTGTTGGAAGGAACCTTTGAGTCCAATTACTGTGTCTTGGCATTTTTTTCCATGTTACACAGGCTAAGAGCAAGTACACTTCCAGAAAAGGGTATGACCTTGCGTAGGATACAAAGCAAATTAATTCAAACTGTTGCTCCACAATTTAGGGCAAAAACACAATTTAGTCTGGCATTGGGAAATACTCTAGTGCTGGTGGCAGTGGTGGTACTGATGGAGGTGTCTGTGTGAGGTTTGTGGTTATTAATTTCCCAGTCTCTTGGTGCATCCACAATCCCTGACTAAGCTGGATACCAAAGTATAGAATGCTTCTCATACTTTGGCTTAATCATACCCAATCCAGACTTCGGCGGATTCCACCAAGACCTTTTTCGAAAACTGTAAGTAGTTTTCAGGCTACTGTGAGACAGTTTGGCCAAGTGTGGAGGCTTCCTTGGCCCAGTGTTCCTGAAAGTTTTAACTTCTTTTAGGTCTGCTCCTTTCCGTAAATTTTTCAAATCAGATACTCTTTGAAATTTTTTCAAGTCATCATCTGTAAGTTACAGAGAGACATCTTCTTAACCTAATGCATAGTTGGCTGAGGGCAGTGTCCTTGTGCTCCTCTGAGACGAGCATCTGTCAGTAGTGTAGAAAGGACATCACCTGGGACAGACTGATAGTTTGATCCTGTATGTCAAAACATGCATTCCTGTACAGTTCATGGTATATATGAACCTAAAATATGTCATGCCAGATCTGATAATTACACATATAATTTTCAAGTTCAACAAAAGGTTTTGTTTCTTTTTCCCCCATCATTTTTTAAAGAAACAGAATTTATCTGAATTAAAAACATGATTGGTGATGGTGAGTGGGTTGTTCTGTTTACCCTGCCACATTATATAGTACCAGTTTTACTCCTTGTTTGGATAGCAGTCACAAGACCCAGATATCAAGCTGTGAAAGTATTTTTCTTGCAGCAGCCTTTCTTTTTTTGGCAGGCAGTGGCTTTGGAGATGCCTCGCATTTTGTCATGTGATTGGACTGCTGATGAGGTTTCTGTGCTGCCTCATTTTCCTGGATTCCATCTGAATTAACTCTTCTTTGGGTCACAGTCATTAGAATGCTTCTGAATGAGTGGGGCTTTGCATCACAGTGTAGTGAGCTCTAATACTTAATCTCTATAAGGAAACACCCTGTAAAGAAGGAATCTGCTGCATTTGTTCCACGTGACAGAAATCTGTTTTCTGTACCTCCAGCTGTCCACATTGAAAACACATTCCTTCTTCACAGTAATATTCCTTCTTGAAATGAGGGAAAGTGAGGGGAAATGACTTGTATGTAATCATTCCATCTAAAAATATTCAGCTTAGTCTTGTAAACATATAAACTAGTTCTTTGTAAACAAGTCTCCTAATTTTCTTTAAACTGAATATTTAGAGGTTATGTTAGAGAAGCTGGGTACATCCAACACATATGGTTCCTATTGCATCAGGGGTTTTCTTAATTTTGGTGTTCTAATTGAAGAGACATTTTTAAAGGCATGCTAACTTTACAGAAAGTAATCTATCTGGCTCTGTCGGGTCTAGGCTTTATTCTTCCATCTATCAACACACTCTGGAAACATTTTCCACTTTAAATGTGCAGCAGTAACAGTATCCCTCGTGGACTTTGAATTGCCCCCAATACTTCCAGTGTGTGATGTGGAAACATGGTTTGGGGTAGCTGATGTTGGGGAACTGACAGGGGGTTGCTTAGAGGGGAGAGAATTAGGAAGAGGCATCAGGGAAGGAATGGGGGTAGGGACTATAATTTATTAGTAAGTTTTTTGCCTTATTCATGGATAATTTATAACACAAAATACCCTAGACTAAGTAGTATCTTTAACTGGACAAAATTTCTGTCCACATCAGAGAAATACCGCATGTCTCCTTTAAAGTACAAGCTATTCCATAAATGTCACAAACAGCTATTTTCCTCAGATAAAGCAAAATTCCAGTTTGGCATCCAATATGTATTAATTTTCCCTCCTACAAATAATAGGTGGAGAACTATTAAGTTTATATTTGAGGTAGGTACATTTGAAATAGAAAACAAATTTCTATCTCAGGCGGTGCTGTTATGGTTTCTGCTAGTGTGGGCTTCCACTGCAGGTGCGTGCTCTGCAGAGAGCTGAGCAATGCCCCTGTGCTTGCAGGTGGTGACGGGGTGGGATGTCTTGTAGAGCTGAGTTAGAGCCCCCTCTCCAGCAGCACTCTGAGCCCTTTGAACTGCACGTGCTGGCTCTGAGCTGCTCGGTGAGTGCACCAGGTATGCCACTGACTTGGGGCTGAATTCTGGGCAAATCCACCCTTCCAAAGCATACAGAGTATTTAACAATAAATTGCCTTTTTTTTTTTTTTTAAAAACACACTAACATGTACAATATAAAGTCCACAAAGGTCATAGGGGTAAATTTTTTTATTAAATGGAAATACTTGGGTCCAGAAACCATTATGAATCATTTTGGTGTTTTAAGTTCAGGATGCAGGCTAAATTATTCCAAAAATAATGGTAGCCAAATGTCATTCCCTCCAAACGTTTGTGTAATATCTATTTATCTGTGGGCAGATGACTGCTATGTATAATCAGAGGCAGACTTTTGTCAAATTGAGACTAAGTAAACACAGCTGAACACAAGCAAGTTGGACTACAATTTTTTGAGTTCTGCCAGCACTGTTATGACCTTGAAAATGAATGTTTTTTCAGAGCAATCTGCTTTCAATATAGGAGAATTTTTAGTGTTTCAAATTAACAAGTGTTGATTGAAAATTTGTTCTGTTTAATTTTAATATTTTTGTGCAAATAAATGAAAAGTGTGTATTTGTCCAAAGTAGGGCATCCTTTCTGCTGCTTAAAAGGTAGGGATGTTTTGCACAGAAGTGTTTCTTGCATGTATCTTTGAGAAAAAGAACAGTGCTGTAAACTCATCTGAAACTTCATTGTATAATCAGAGAAAATTTTCTCTTTTTTGTGTGTGCTCTGTGCAAGTAAATGTAGATTTTAGGCAGTAGATTTTATGCCATTACATAGATACTCTTTTCATCATCCTTGAAAACGTAGTATCCCTATTTATAACTTTTGCCCATTTTTCTAAAGCTTAGTATCCTTCTAAACATTTTATACAGACCATGTTTTCCTCTGATACCCAAAAACAAACAAGTCTGATTTTATTGCCAAACAGCACAATTTAAATCGTAGTTTTAGCATGTGGATTTTCTGCTTTTCCAGTACCAGTCATTAGAACAGAGAACATTTTGCACCCTTGATTTTAAAGGTCACAGCATTTGGAGCTCGGAGAGGCTTTGGAGAGAATTCAGTAAGGAGTCCTGATCAAAAATTTTGTCTTTCAGTAATTACAGCAAGTGAGTGTCATCCATTGCCAATATCTGTGTTTCAAGGCACTTCCTTCAAAGGGATTTTTTTTTTCCTCCATTTTAAGTGCTGTATAGAAACCAGCTTACATACCAAACTCAGGGGTAGAACATGTGCACAGAATTGTGGCCAGGGGAAACTTTCCCAAAGTCTTCGTGCTTCGTATTCACAAGTCATACTTCCCAGTCTGCCTCTTTGGGGGGCAGCAATTATCAGTTTCTACCCAGTTCTTACAGAACTAGAGTTTAATGCCAGCAGTTGAACATAGACAGCACCTCATATTTGATGAGTTGCTACAGTGTGACTTCGGCTTTGCAAGCCAAGTGCCATCCCAATGGGTAGTCTTGGGTGTTTTTTGAAAGAACTGCAGCAAAGTCTCTTCTTGCTTCAGTTTTCTCATCCCCTGTCATAGCAGAGAAAGAAAAATGAAGATCCAGTTGGAAATGTGGAGGAAGTGGAAAAAGACAGATATGATAGAAGACACGATTGAGAAGTAATTTTGATTGAGAATTGCGATCACTGGATATGGCTGAACATTCCTATATGTTCCTATAGTTTGTTCTCTCTAGTGAAATGCAGATTTCACAAATAAAGCAGAGGGTGTTTCACCCAGGTCTATCTGAGCAATGTCGCTTAACATTAACCAAAATCATATGGAAAAGTCCTTGATGCCAGGGTTTTAGCCACTTCGTTGTTCCTTTTGGGCAGCTCCTCCTTGGAGTCTAGGGGTACGGATACTCGCAGTGTCAGTGTCCTGGTTTGTATTCTGGAATTTCTCCTTCATCACAAAAGTTAATGAGTCTTATAAAAACAAAAGTAAAGGAATGGGGCAGGTGTCGTCTAAGCCCCCAAAGTGAGCCTCTGAGTGCTTGAAGGGTGCAAGGCAAGTACTAATTGCAAAGTTTAGGACCATTCAGGCAGAACTCACCTTGTGTTATAACAGCTTGAGGCAGCCAGTTTGAGGTGTGAGAGGAAGGGAGACTGTCGCTGCAGATGGGGCTGTGTGTGGTCAGCAGCCTTCAGGGTGCTTTGAGCAGCTCTCAGGATGCTCCTACCTGAGACAGTAGTTGCCTAGGAACTGCTATCCAGAGAGTATTTTAAAAAGATGTGCTGAACCTGGAGTTGCATTTGGGGTTGATGGTGTCTGCCAGCACTAGCCAAGCCCTGCCTGCAAGCTGGGTGAGCCACTCCCAGTGGTGCTCAGAGGCGCTGGTTTTGCCAACACCTGGCGAGTTTGTTTGTCTGAAGTACCATGTTGGTGCCACCCAGTTGGGTTGGTGTTTGTGCATCCTGATGAATCTGTGCTGTCAAAGACAGCATTTGCTGGTGGTGCAGTGCCTGTTTGCCCATTGTTGGGGAAGGACAGTGGGCAGGAATGCAGGCGCTGTCCACGCATGGGGTTTGCGGTGTCTGCTTTGCAGGCCCTTTGCAGATCCCCGTAAACTTCACAGACCATGATGTATAGCCAGTTGTTCTATGGTAAAGCTTTGGCTCACGGGCAAAAATAAAAAATTCTTGCAAAGTGAAAGAAAAAGCCTTTGTTGTTATAAAAGTGGAAACAGAGCTACTACTAATAATAGCAGCAAGTTAATTAGAAAACATGAAACAGTTCGCAGAGCTTAGAGAGTTTGTGTTGTAGCTGCCTGGTTTGCATGGCTGCTGAGAGTCCTCCTCTTACCCTCCATCCAAAAGCTCAAAGACTAGAGTTGAACTGTGTTGGAGGGATCAAAGGATCTTGCTTTCTTTCACCATAGTTATTTTCTGAAAAATATAAAAGTTCTTTATGTCTGGAACCATGGCTTCCTGTCTTACTGATCTTCCCTAGAGAAGTGGAAATTCAGGATCTTAATTCTTAAAAGGCGCAGGTGAGAATGCGAGGCTATCTGTACAAATATTGTACAAACATTGTTGCAGATGCTTAGGAAAACATCTAAGTAGGTCAGGGAAGACCCATAGAAAATTCCATGTGTGAATTACTCCTAGATAAAGTTAATTTAATTCCTCCTTGAACAAAAAGTTCACAGTGATTTCCAACTACATCTGTGTAAGGAATTGCGTTCTGTGAACGCAGGTATTTTCCAAATTTTTATTCACATATCTGTAGCTCAGTTTCCCATTGCAAACCTTGTTGGGTGAAGGGTTTTTTTTTAATTTATGGTAACAGGAGGGAAGACCTAATAATACATGCTAATAAAGCTTCTGAGCTGGTTTTGATCTATAGAGCTTCCAAATTAATCAAAATTAATATTCTTTGAAGTATGTCAGTTGATTTAACCATAGATACCTGTATTTACCATAAATATGTATGTGTGTTTTAAGTCTGGTACAGCAGACTGTTGCAGGAGAGAACTCCCCAGCAAAAATCTCCTGGCTTCCAGGAAAACATGTTTAACATGAGCTAATGTTAAACAAATATGTAGTAAATATCACATTATCGCCTTCTGCACCTGTCTTACATATTTTTGAAGCACGGTATCTCTGCGCCAACCTGATATTTTTAAACAGTATTCACTCTATTTGGGGGGAAAATGTTACAAGGAGCTATTTTAGGTACCACTGTCTTTCATTTTAGAAGCTGATAGCCAGCGATTCGTTTAGGTTTTAGAGGAGGCTATTGGCTTTAACTGCTTTTAGATCATATCCACTGGTCAATGTGTCAGTTCCTTTTTGGGAGAAATATTTTTAATACCTATGGATAGTACATATTTCTTGTGGTAATAATACACAGTGTGTCAACAATTCATAGTTTTATTAGTACAAAGGGAATTGATTACTTTTTATCACTCATTATTTGAAAGATATGTATTATTACTGTCACAATTATTATTACTACTATTTTAGCCCAGTCTCTATTTAGGTACAGCTTCCAGTGGCTAGTGTAGCTTTTTCAGGTGAGAAGTGTGTGCAGTGATCTCACAGAATCAGCATCTTCACTCAGAGAAACAGCCTGAGCATATTGCCCGTAGTTCAAAAACTCTCTGCTTGAAAGCAAATCTGTTGGCCTTGAAACACTGTGGCTTAGGGTCCTCCACAGCTCAGCGACTGCGTCTTTGCGAGCTGCTCTTCCTGAGATGAATGGCAAAGGGTTTGAATGAGCCTCGTTGCTATGCAGCGTGTCCTGCAGTTAAGAGGAGCCGAGCAAAACAGAACTAATCTCTGCAGCACCACGGAGCGAGCTTTACAAAGGCTCTAAAATTCATGCAATTGTGCTATACCAAGAAGAGCAGGCAGTACATCAAGGTCGGGATGAGCTGGTAAGCCCCGTCTCTCAGCAGCAATGTTTGCTGCAGTTACAGGTCCATTATTGTGGCGCAGCGCTGCTGTCACGGCTCAGGCAGTGCTCTCTGCCACGTGGATACTCAATGCCCTGCTACGTGGTGCTCATTTACTCAGCCTGCCTTAGTGGCTGAGGCCCGGAGTGCAGGGAAATCTGAATCCAGGCCCTGTCTTGTTATCAGTTGACGGTGCTTCCCTGCTGGTTTCTTTAAAATCACTGTCTCCAAAAGCAGCAGTGTGTGTTGACAAACCCCTTCACATTCAGGCTCCTCAGGTTTGGGAACAGAGCCAACATTCTTGAAGAATGATTTAGTGGCCAATAAACATCTGCATAGTCTGTAAGACTGTCAGAAACAGTAACATTGAAACTAAAGATCATATCAGTAGCAATTCCCCTGTCCTGACAAGGCATTCGGTGCAAATATTTGTTCAGTCATCCTTGCTCTCATTCCTGTTATCACAGACAGTTTCATACATTTTGCCAGAGAAGCAGTTCCATCTTCTTCCACAAAGCTGTTCACATCCAAGGCCTTTGCAATGTTAAGTACTGGCCTGCTACTGTTTCAGGACCTCCCACACGAGCTCCTTCAGAGTGCAGGAGTCTCATCTGTCTTAGGCAAAGACTCTGCTGTGAAGGGCGCTTACAACTTTCAATTAGTGAGCATTTGCAGTGTTCAAGTTTAGCTGCTCCTTGAGAATTCAAGCCCAGTCTGGCTGATTTATTACACTGCATCATTCTCTGTGATATCCCGGATAGGCTTTGAGCTCTTCTAAGTATGATTCTTCTGCAGAGTTACTGGAATTGCACTGCACTAGGACTCAAACCATTTTAAGCACAAAATTATGTTTGGAGTAGAAGGAGGTATTTCTCCTTCTTCAAAAGCTCTTGGCAAATAGGTACATCTTCCTGAATAACTCTGGGAATGCTGTTCTGCTCCAAGAGCCTTCCGCCTTTTGGTGCACTGCCTCTCACTCACTTGGTGAATAGGAAAACTGAAAACACAGCCCTTCTTGAGATACCTCCCAATTTACTAGAATCTCTGAGGGCCTGTTTCAAAGGTGCCTGGGAATATTTAGGTTTGGGAAGAAATCCTGTAATGGAAATAATAACAGTGCAAGTTGTGGTGAGCAGGAGCATGAAGATTGCAATAGTTTCACAAGGTAAAGCAGAGGAAACAAAACTAAAGAGTTGACTGAAAAATAATGCTATCAAACACTAAAATCATTTTTGTGCAACTGGAGATGTGAATAATCTCCAGGGGCAGCTCTTTACCCTGCAGCTCACTCAGAAATTTCTTTCTGCCTGTGGTTCTGTATGTGGTCAGGGAGGTGTGTGACTACAGCTTTTTATGTATGTTGTGGTAATTCCTCAGGATGCTGAATAAAGGGGTTCCCATCACATTTTGAGCTAGATGCGGAAAGAAATACTTTTCTGACATATGTAACCTGGCCTGGTTTGAAAGACACCTCAAAACCCATCTTATATCCTCACCGGGTATTCACTGCTAGTTCTGCACCACCAAAGCCGTAGCGGGAGCACAGCTGAGCCCCTCCAAGGACAGGATGATTGATTTCATGATGTGCTGTTCAGTGCCACTTGATACATTCTATCTGGCCCACTTCAAACTTTAATAGAGGTGTTTTCATAAGACATCTGTAGGATTTCACAAGTGAATAAGTAAAGCACCAAACAATTACAATTTAAAGTAACTTTAGATATGTAAGACCTTGTGAATGCTCATGATCTCATGGCTTTTTATGCATGCAAAGCAACACTCAGCCTCGTTTGCACCTGTGAGTGCTCAGCACTGCTGAAGTTGAAAGCTCAGGCAGAGTCTAGAGACCAGGGAATGTACTGTGGCACCTGTGAAAAGGTCAGTTAGAATGACTTACTAAGCCCCACACAAACCTGTAGCACAAGCAGAGAGTCTGTCAGTCACTAACGTGACTTTCTTATAAGTCCACCTGACTGTCTTTTCTCGTGTCCTCTTCCAGCAACAGCCTCGGAGCTGCTGTGTCATGGCACCGAGGTTGTGCAGGGAAAGGTGTCACCGACTGCTCCAGGTTCAGCCCTGGCACAACTCCATCATGTGCCTTCAGGAAGTGGTGACCACAGAAAATACCATGTGTGATTGTACTGCTGTATGTCATAGTATACTTAGTGTGAAGGCAGATGGCTTAGCCATTCCCATTTTTATGCAAACAGTGTAGAAGCAGATACAGGTAGGTATATATTGGAAAATATCTGTATCTCCTTGGAGGTATAAACAATGTTTTAAATTTCACATGTAATCCCTGGATTTGCAGGATCTGTTGTGCAACAGTTGTCTGGGTTGAGGGTCTTTTGCAACTTACAGTCATTTTTATGGCTATTTGATTGCTGGAGCCCTGCTGATGCACTTTTCTTACAAGCTGCTTGAATTTGTATGCTTATGGTCTCACAGAGCGCAGTAAGTTTGGGACACTACTTAGGTATCTGGGGTTTAGTATTTGCACACGTGTCAGGGTGCCTAAGGTTGGCTATTAGGAAAAGGTTCTTCATCCAGATGGTGGCTGGGCACTGGAACACGCTCCCCCAGGAAGTGATCACAACACCAAGCCTACTGAAGTTCCAGAAGCATTGGACAATGCTCTCAGGCTCATGGTGCAATTCTTGGGGCTGTCCTATGCAGGGCCAGGAGTTGGACTTTGATGATCCTCGTGGATCCAGCTCAGGATATTCTGTGATTCTGTGGGAGGTATTGTGCATACTTCAGTACCCCATGCAGTGGATGGAGGAAGCTATGTTTAAAGAGACCATATTTGTCAGTTCTTTATCTTACAGGCAAGTGAAAGAAACTGAATTTCATCTCTCAGATAGACTTACCCATTCTTTACTCCATGCTTCTGGCTAAACACACCATAGAAATCAGTTCTGGCATTCACTAAGAAGTTCCCCCACTCGTCTGAAAATACAGCACCTTGTAATTTAAATTGTCTTTGTACAGCATATGCCATGTCTGAGCCTGCTTGGCTCCCAGGAGCAGGAGAGGAGCTGGCTCCTGCAAGTGGGGCTGCTGGAATGGGTGGCACGTTCCTCTAAATTCTGCAAGAGGCTTCTGAAAATATCCTGTGTGCATGCATTCATATCATAACATTACACCACATATATAGGGTCTGCTCCCAAACCCACAGCCAACTAGCATAACAAAATCAGATTTTACTGCTGTCATGTCAGCCTAGGGTTGAAATACGGCTTTGAAACCCTCCCTTTCACCCTGCTTTTTTAATGAAAAACAATCATGCTGGAGTGTAACAGTGCTTACCCTGGCTGCATTTGACTTTAGCTTTTTATTTTTAAAGCCTTATTTTAGTCTTTAAGAGCTCCCAATTAAACTCTTTAGATCCAGAGTGAAAGACTGAACGTGCCTGCCTGCACAACAGCAACTTTCCTGGGTGGGAAAAGGATATTTTTGTATTAAAAATAAAGAAAAACGACATAGTGGTATGTTTTCTCCCTTCATATTACCTACTCTTCTTGGTGAATCTTCATTTGCCATTTTGTCATTTTCTTTTTTTGTAACATCTTCCATACTCTTTCCTTTGTTTATTTTTTCTCTTCCCCTTCTCCTTTCTCCTCTTTTCTTTATTTCAGCATCCCCTTATCTGCTGCCTAACATGGTTTTTAATGTTAACCCCTAATGGTTTGCAACAGAAGGGTAAACCACTTCATCTGATGAGTCAGCACAGCACGTGTTGTAAATCCCTTCCCAAATAACACACACACACAAAAAAGAAGCCTAGGTCAGATGTTCCTTTATGCATTCTGAAATACATGTGGGAGACTATCACCGAGGAATCTGACAACATTGCACGACTCAATGAGAAACATGCCAACTCAATGAGAAAAAATTTTATTTCAGTCAGCTTTACAGCAAACATGGAAAGAAAATAAAACCATATAACCATCAGTTTGTTAACAGCTCACCTCAACACTCACAGCCCCAGCTCCCATTTTAGGCTCTGCTAAGGTCTAGCTAAGGAAACAAGACTCACACAGTGCCCTGAATCTCACCAAGAAGAACACTGTCACTGGTCAGGGGAAATTTAGAGTCAGCTGTGACTGAACAATAAAGTGATTTACCCCAGGTTTTTATCTATTTTTCTAACTCATAATTCTTACATTCATGTGCATAGTTCAAGACTGTAAGGCCATTTGCACCATGCCTGCTATTATGTGGGGCTTTCAGTGCACTTATTAATGCAAACATTAATATAGACTTGCAAACTCCATTCTCTTTTATGATTTATAAAATATACCTATCACAGTCTCTGTGGGCATGTGCACTCACTTTATAAAAATCACATGTATTAAAATGTAGTTAGATGCCTACTCCCACTGCATCAGGCTCCAGGCTGTACAAGGTAAAAACATCTTCAGGTTCTCAGGTATTCAGGAAAAAACTTGAGTGGTAGCAGTTTTTCACAGTTAAACCTTATATGTGAAGTTTGATGCAGGAAACAAATTGCAATGAAATGTTTTCACAGAAAAGGTTTGGCCTAGAGTATGATGGCAAAGGGATGTTTCTAACACTGGCAAGACCCACTGTACGGATCTTATTAGAAGATGTCAGACCAGGGCTATACCTGTTCTGTTCCTGGAAAAAAACCCACTGGGTGAACAGGGAAAACTATTCACTCTAGCAGTCACTGTGAACATAAATTGTCATTATGCAGTTTGTTCATCTGAAAGGACGTAACAGCTGATGACAGGTTATACTTGGTGTCCCTGTGAAGCCAAAGAGTGAGGTAACAGGGTTGTGGGGTTGACTTCATTATAATCTGTTCTGTGGTAAAATAAAGCTTTGCTGAAAAGGAGCTTTCTCTAGAGCCTGGGCCCAGAGCTCATTCCTGCAAGTTTCTGACAGCTTTCCTCCTCCAACCCAACTAAAGGACATGGTAATAAATCTTTGTCAGTAGAAATCCAGTACACCCCTGAGATCAGACCAGCTGTGATTGGTATCATGCACTCTCCCAGGTCACACTGCCATGCTGTGTCTTCAGCCACAGGTCACCTGAAACTCCAGCAGGGACTTTCATTCCACCACCCAAAGATTCTGCTGCAAGAGTGCTGCCAGCCCCAAGCAGATGGTTTCCCACAGACCTTCCCAGTCCAGGACCTGCTTTGAGCAGGAGTGGCTTCACAAGGGGCAACAGTGAAGGTATCCTATGTGAAGGTGGCCCTGGGTCTGCAGGAGATCAGCTACCGGGGCGTGTTTGGGGAATATTTCTGTAAGAGACTCTGTGGTTTGAAGTCTCTTCCAGCATGAGCTTTCCTGTCTGCACTTCTCCATAATTCATCCTTAATAGATCTGCTGTCCCTGAGGAAACTGGGAGGATAGTGCAAAAGGAAAAGGGTTTTAGGCGTTTCGGTGCTGGGTGGGATGAGTCCTGTCTGTGTGTAGAAAGCCTGTGGTAGTGTGGGTCGCTGGCTGAGCAGTATCCATGTTTACAAACTTATTTGTCTGTTTACATCAGAGTCAAAGCAGGAGCCTGCAAGTGTAAATATGGGATGGCCAGCTCCTGCTCCCTCCAATTCAAGCTAGAGAAGCTGAGGTTTTCTTGTTTTTCAAAAGATGCTACAGTCTTTACACCAAGATTAAATGACATTTTTTATAAGAGCAAAGGGCCTGGCCTGCTGCTCTGGGCTACAGTTTCCCCTCCCTTGCATTGCTGAGCAGCCTGGGCTAAGCCACGCTCCCTCCCCAGATGTGGGTGAATATTAGTGGTGTTGTGTGATTCATGGTTTACTTTGGGATCCTTCGGGGTAAAGGAACTGTGTCAATGCAGAAGAGCACAGGAATATTAACTCAAATTAACCTAGCTTTTTTCTTGGATGTCCTGGTTTGGACAGGTGTTTACTAAGGAAGGCAGGAGTCCCCCTCCCACCCCGGAATGGAAAAATGTAACCCACTTCCTCCCGAACTATTATAATTTTGAAATTGAGGGGCTTTCAGGCAAATACATGAGAAATAGGAATAACAGGTCTTTACTTATATATATATATGTGTACAACAAGGCAAAGCAAAACAACAATAACTAAGGCAGTAACAACCAACAGAAAATCAGACCCCGGTGACAGCCACCGGGGCTGTCAGGCACTTTCCCCTTTGCTGTTGTGACGGCCAGAGCTGGCAGGGGCGCTCCGGAGTGACTCCGGGAGCACGTGGTGATGCTGGGCTTGCCCAAGCCGAGGAGGGATGGAAGAAAATCTTCAGCAGGATTCCCCGGGAGCAGCGGGCTGGAACGGCAAGGATGAACGCAGAAGAAAATCCCGGGTGGCAGGCGAGATGCACAGAACTCCGAAGCCACAGCAGGAAACTCCGAGACTCTCTCGGCAGGCAAGGGGTGGTGCCCGCAGTGCTATGGCGCAGCGAAAACTCCAAAAGCAGCAGCGAAGGGATGGCGGAGGCAGGGCAGGGCAGAAGGACAAACCGCAGAAAACACGGCCTCACAGTGAGATGAGTTCTCCCCACGGTCACTGCAGTCTCCGCTCCCTCCAAACGCCAGGAGAGCAATGAGTCTCAAGCACTGTATCCCACTTCTTTTCCCAGTTCTAGATCTCATGATGTCCCCCACCTGAGGAGACACCACCAAGACAAAAGGGGACACTTGGGCCCCTCCCTTGTGGCTAGCTCGGTCCTTTGTTTCTCTTAAGTACCCAGTAATGTGCCTTAACATGGGGAAAATTTCCTTTGAGAGGAAAAGAAAAGAACACACACACACACAAAAAGAAAACCTCCTAAAACCCCAGCATGGGAGAAATAGCGGTCTGAAAGTCTTACGTGCCCTGAAATTGTGGTTTGGAAAATACTGGAGTCAAGGTGTGTGTGAGTATATGACCTACAGAAATACCTCATCTCACCACTAATTTACTCACACATGTAATGTTCATTTTTCTTGCAGCTGCCTCAGTTTATTTCCTGTTTCTCCTTCTTTTTCCTCTTCTTGCTTGTTTTGAAAATGCTGGTCAACACATGTTAAGTCAGAGTCTCCAAAACCAACAAAAGAAAGTTCAGGAGAGGCAGTGAGAGAAACAACTGAATAATGTTGCCAATTTTAAAATGAAGATAAGTTATACAGGACCTTTTATTGAACCAACAAATGTTTTATAGTGTTCACCATTTGAGGCCAGCAGTTCTTTTTTTTTTTCCTCCATTTTAAGCTAGACTAGAAGATGTGTAATTCATCAGGAATCTGTACATGTTTAAGTAGCTTCAAAAAATATGACGGTCATGTGAGACTGACCTACTGTGTCTTGACTTGCATGCCCATTTTTTCCCCACTACATAATGTTCTGTACCCTTCCCTCTCTGTCTCATTCCCTCATTCACACATTCTTTCCCCTGTTGGTTTCAAGCCATCTTTGCTTTGTCAGTGTTACCTGATAACACAAAGCAGGGTTTAAGCCAGTTATTGTGGCTCAGCTTGAGCCGGATACCACAGTGAGTGGGGGAGCAATGTGGGGGCTGCTTGGTGCCGCCTAAGGGGTCAGTCTTGCCTTCGCTGTTCCCAGCAGGGTGTAGTTCATAACCGCACACGTGATATTCTTAGGTCAGAATTCTTACATCCAAAGGATAAAATGTAACCGTAATTAACATTATTTAGCACACCCCTGAAGTTGTCCAAGTATATAAAAGTTATTAGTCTGGGTGCAGCGAGCAGGAAGGGTCTGAATTGTTCTGAAATATCTGGATGTGCTGCAAGCTCTGTGTAGCCAGACAGCCTTTGTGCATAGTAATTTAGAGGTGTGTGATGCTGTCGTGCAGTTTAAGGATGGTTTGCCTGCAAGAACCCTGGGGTTCATTTTCTTTGCCTGGTCCTTTCTGATAGCAGAAGAACAAAGGAAAACATTTTAAATATGAGAGAAATCCTGGAAAATTCTGTTTTTAAATGCTTTTGAAATGGTCAGACTATTGCCTAGGCAGTCTTTTGTCTTTGGATTTCTGAGACTCTTTTCCATCTCTGCTAAAATGGGACTGCAGGCTACCTTGCAAGAGAGTTGTCAGGATCAGCCAGTTAATATTTATGAGGAAATTTCATGGTGAAAAAAAGATGCCATGTATATTATTAATCATGTGAGTCCTAAAAAATACCATGCTGTATCACAAAGCTGGTATTGTCTGGTGTCTACACTCTTGGCACTATGTCCTACAGTAAACTGTATACTAAAAACTCATACTAACGGAAAGGTATACAGGATTCCATTGGTAGGTGATTTATAGTGACTTCCTATTATAAACAAGACAGAACAAATATCCCGCCTTGCTGCTTTCTTTGGGTGGATGTTGAGAGCAGAATGAGACATTCTTGGCTAGGCAAAAGCTGATTCTCCGGATGCTTGCAACTGGGAGCAGAATGAAGCACCAGAAAGTGAGGTATAAATGACAACCCCTAATTTTAAATGGTTGAGTTTCCATTTTCACAGTGTTTAAAACTTTCTGGTTACAGAACAAATGACCACTGTTTTAAGTGATTGCCAGACCTGTAGCAAAAACATATTTCTGATGTTTAATATTAAATAGATTTATTATATGATCTCAATATATGTTGAAAGCCTACCACCATCCTTTGACAAGAAGCATAATCCTTTCTGAGACACTAAAAAACACCTTCAGCAGCAGCTTCTTCTGGTTTCAGTTACTAAATGTGCTATTGAACACTACTGTTGTTAGGAAAATTATTTGTGCTGGCCAGTTGTATGCTGTTGAAATGTATGTATGTCTGTATGTAGTTGGGTAAACATCATTGTTTAACCTATAAAATGAGTCTTGGAAACGGTGAGGAGTACAATAATTCATCAGTGTTGGTTTTCCCTGCAGTCACTTGACACACTGATCTAAGCTTGGCGAGTCAGTAGCGGTTTAAATTTGTGTGGCAGCCTGCCTTGATCCGACTACTGAGAGAGCCACGCTCTTTAAGAGGAGACCAGAGGTGCTGCCACCAAAGGCATGTGAGATTAAAGGTAACCACAGTGCTCGGAGAGAACAGCTCTGGTGCAACCTTGGTAACTCAAGGCTGGTAAAGTGCTGCTTCTCATGTAGTAGAGAGAGGGACATGAGTGGAGTGCCCATCAGCACTTGCACTGGGGCGCACAGCTAAAGCTACTCAGTGGGATTCAGTATGCTCCATCGTTTTTCCATTCCTTCCATCCCCATTGCCAGAGAGGTTACCCAGTCCCAGTGCCATTTCCTTATTGCCTCAGAGAGCAAATCCAGGAGCATGGTGTGTGATGGTCAAGAAACTGAACATTTTCCATTTTGAGAATGAAGTTCTTTGATTATTTTCATGAAGCAGTCTCACAAAAATGTTGCTTTTACAGTTGAAATATATTTTGCAATTCTTGTGCAGATACCTCAAATATCAAAAACTTTAATTATCAAAATCTTTAATTAAGCAGATAGATTACAAAAGAGGAAGATGGAGCAAAATATTGGGTAAGACTCACTATTTTGGGGATTTTTTTATACTTTTGATAACCTTTTGCCATCTGTGTTCTTTCTCTGGTCAATGAAGAGCCAGACATGACCAGCCTCCATTTCTTCCAGGCTGAGCTAAGCCATTAAGGCTGTAGTTATACTAGCAGTGTACTAAATCTTTCTATATAAATATAGATGTGAATCATAGATATACTGAATATCCAAAGGAGAGATATGGTCCTCCCCTCTTGCAGCTCTCAGCATATCCACATGGATGATAATGCTGTCCAAGGACAAAAGTATGAGGAAGGGGCCATAGAACAGAACCTAGAGATTTGGCTTTGCAGCAGCCCTCAGGGACATTGGACTGCAGTGTTAAATAGAATGGCTGAAACCACTTCTTGGAGGACATCTCTGTTGTTTATGAATGGAGTCTGAACAAGTAAAGATACAAAGATACATGACTTAGATGGCAGATTCATGGCATGTTAAGTGAACCCAACTTTTGCTTTGAGTCACATTAGGTTGGTTTGACTGGCAAGATGTCAAGGAGAGCGTAAGGAAAGGTCTTTGTCTCTCTCACTGTGGTTATCCCCAACCAAAAAAAGATGGTAATATTTACTTCCTTTGCTAAGGGCTTTTCAGACACATGACAGCTGTTTGGATGCTGTGATAGTTCCAACTGGGATATGCTGTCAGAGGTTTGGTATAGCAGAAAAGGATTTTTAGCAAGAAAAAGGGGGCCCGTGCTTTGAAATCATAGATTTTCAGATTTCATTGTACTAACTTGATTTTATAGCATTTATTAGCAAGAGCTTTTGCAAATTCTCAGTGATGGTTTTATTGTAACCCAGTTTTGAGTTTCTTTGAAATAAATTATTTGTTTGAAAAAAAAACATAAAATCTGAAAAGAATAAGAAAATATGTGTGATTCAGGAAAAATCTTCAACAAAGTTAAAGAATGGGCAGCTCTTTCCTCCTGGATTTTATTTTTTAGCTTTGCTACTGCTTTTATATACCATGGGCAAGATGCTTTCTTTTAGAGCTGGCTAAACACCAGTAAAAAATATTTGCAAATACTCCTTCAAATAAACGCTGGAATTGGAATGTGTGTCACCATTCACACCTACTTCCCTCAGAAGTTTGTACAAGCAATTTTTTTGTTCATAGGAAATATTTTCCAACAGCAAAAGAAACTGACAGATGCCTGAGAGAGGTGTATTTATATCCAGGTTTGCTCTGGCAATGATGTTCTTTATTACTTGCCATTTCCATTTCTATACCTACTGACCTATTCAGTCCTAAACCTCTTCTTGAAAATCGTCTTTAATTAAAAAAAAACAATGAAGCAGGGCTGAAGAATTCTTCATAGCCAAGTACAGAATGAAGAAGGAGAATTTTTTTGTCACTCAGTACCTCTTTCTGGATCAAATGTTTCTTTTTTCCATGATTCCTTGTCCTCTACATGGGCTGGACTTCCCCTCTTGAATCCCATTAAGTATTGAGCTAGGAGAGCTTGAGAGATACTGATTTGAGACGTGCGCTTTTGGAACAAAACTTAAACTTTAGTCACCTGTGAACATCTATTCATGAAGATGTTTTGTCAAAGGATGGAGGCCTCCTAGATCAAACAGTTTGGCAAACAGCTGATCTCTGACATTATCGCTGGTCTTCCTGCGTTTCTTCAGAGGGACTGTGGTCTCCAGCAGTCACTTCCAGGTACTGTGCAGTGCAGCTGAGCTAAATTATTGGCTGTAGGAGACAATGGGCTGCTGGCTGTGGTGAGCAAGGTTGCTCCTAAGTGGAGGGCTACCAAGGGTTATTCCACTGGAAGCTCTGTTTAAAGACAAGATCAACTTTTAATTAATAATCTGATGGAAATCTAGCAATAAGGTTGATTTGTATTTGGGAATCCGGCCTCGCAAAGATGTGTATTACTTTATGAGATTTATGTTGTGTTTAGAGGCTTTTTGGGTCTTGTAGCCATTAGTGCTCATGCCGTTGCGGTTTCTTTGGTTTGACTTGTTTTGCATAGGTATTGCTTGGCTATAAGTTGGGCATCAGCTTCTTGCTCCTCTATAATGTATTTCTGTGTCAGGATAGCAAACCCACTGAATAAAGCTTACACATTTCTGCCTGGTAAATATTTCTGGCTTCTCTGGGACGTGAGGACTTAGTGAATGAACAAATACGACTCTTGATGAGGAAGTGCAGTTTATGCCTGTGATGCAATTTCATCTTTGCGGGCTGTTAACCGGGTGTGCTTGTTACTTGTGTCCCTCTCAGCTGCCTCTGTGACTGAGGCACTGCTTGGGCAAGGGGCACATTAAAACCCACACACATCATGTGTGCATGGGTGAGAGCCCTATTTTTAGTGCATACTGGAAGGCATTCACTGAATGGCAGTGAAGTTGATTTTTATTTTTAGGTTTTTCAAATCCTTATGTCTTTGGTATTTATGTTTTGAAACACTGCTCTATTACCCTGCAAAATGTACGTGAACCTTCAAGAACAGTTACACCTTCAGTGTAGCTTTCTCCAGGCAGATGCCTGCATGAAGCTGGTCCTTTGTATGTGTCAAAGCAAAGATTTTATTTTAAATCTGGTATCAATTTTGGAATAAACCTTGCGCCATTTTTCAATATGCCTATTCCCTGAACATGCTTGTTTTTAAAACTATTAAAATAAAATAGACTTTTTTTTCCTGTTTTCAGAAAATCTGGAGAATGGACCAAATAAGTGTGAAAGGTGAGTAAGGGACTTCACAATTTTCCAAAACTATTGCTGTTATTACAGTTTTCCTGATACCATGTAGCTATGTAAGATGCATGTGTAAACATTTGTTATTGCTTGAATCTAGCGCAGCTAACAGAAAGGGATCCAGCAAAGATGAAACGTACTGGAAGGAGATCAACGCAGCTATGGCCCTAACGAACCTTGCCCAGGGGAAGGATAAACTGCAGGGAACTACCAGCTGCATCATTCAGAAATCATCACATATATCAGAAGTAAAGACTGTTAAAGTGCCATTAGTTCAGCAGTTTTAAGAAATGGGTCCTCTTTCACATCAAACGGACGTTTTCCTCACAGGATTGGTGTTGAGCAAAATCAGATTCACAGATATGAGGAAAATGTGGAAAATAGGTCCCCTTTTCCAGAATGGTCAGTTAAAAAAATTAAGGTCCCTTCTGACCCAGATGTTTTCATTGTATTATCTGAAATGTTCAATTGCTTCTATAAAGTCATGTAAATTATAAAAACCCTGTTTTTATCAAAACATTAACTTATTTTATGTTAATCGAAGTGCGCATAAGATGTTTGCATTGCTATTACAGTAAGTGCCTTGCTTTGAAAAAATAAGCTATAACGTGGGCATAGTACAACAGTGTTATGCCTCAAAATGACAATGCCATAATGCTTAAACTTTGTATATTATTCCAAGTGGGCTTAAGCAGCCGAGGGCTAAACACATTACTGCTGAAGACCCTGGAGAGTTGTGCTTACTTGACTTGTACAAATTGACAAGTCTTAATTAAATTGTTGCATCATTCTCACTCTCATTTTTTAGTCAACAGTGTTATAAAAATTGTACAGTATGTTTTGTCAAAGTGACGATAAGGTTGTTATGCATGTTTCTTACCTGTATATGCAGTATATTAAAAGACCAAAATCATTCATTTGAAAAGTGCAATACTCTAGAACACACAAATTTAGGAAATAAGTTAATTGTTCAGATTATTTTGAAGTTATACATATGCTCTCAGCTGTGTTGCTCTTTAAAAATTTCTAGTTGAGAAGGTTTTAGCCAGACTAGCTGTAAATTCAAGTTGAATTTCTATAAATTTAAAGCTTTACTAGTGACTTACTGAAGTTTTGATAGAAGTAAAATTGGTTTCTTCTTGTACAAAACTAAAACTATAGTGCCATTCAGAAATGTTTCCATGGTGGAACTTATTACTTTATTGTGGTTTAAACGTTTTTATTTTGTATGTACTGCATAAATGAGGACAGTTGATTGACATTTCACATTTCAGTAAGAAAAGTCTATAATATAAACTATCGAAGCCCAAACAAGAATCACAAAGAGAACTGAAACATTGAAAAATCTCAGCATTTAAGGCAGGAGGGTTTTAAGAAGATACTAAACTGTATTAAATGTCATGTCTCTAAAACTGACTGCTATTGAGTGTAATAACTATCATAAAACCAGGTTTATTTTTAAATTTTATCTGGAGGTGTACAAGTTACTCTTAAGTCATATAACAATAGTCTAATGAGGTTTACAGTGCTTGAATAAACAGTGGAAAAGCCAAAACCAATTTATACTGAATCAGTTACAGAAAACTGGAAAAGAGATGATTGTTGCTAGGATTTGGATTTTTTCCTGTGGGTATCCTGTCAGGTTTGTTCCTGCTTATCCCTTTCCTTGCTTCTCTTTATGGTGAGCCATCAATGAACAAGACAAGAGTTTAGTTCTGCTCCTGCTGAGTTTAATGGCAGAACTCCCACATCAGTGGAAGCAGGACTATGCTAATGATGTAACTAACTTGCAAATAGAGGCTGTTTCAGTTGCACTAAAATAGTCAAGACACATTGCAAATATCAGCCTTGGTGTGACTTCTTAGGAAACTTCTTGTTGTAACATAACGTTGTTGGTTTTATGATAGTTNAGGACTATGCTAATGATGTAACTAACTTGCAAATAGAGGCTGTTTCAGTTGCACTAAAATAGTCAAGACACATTGCAAATATCAGCCTTGGTGTGACTTCTTAGGAAACTTCTTGTTGTAACATAACGTTGTTGGTTTTATTTAGTGTACAATGAAAATTATTTGATATGAAAATATTTTGTACATATATATTTTTACTTTGTTTTCTAAATTGCTGATTTGCATTGACTTAAAGTGCCAAGCAAGAAATGTATGTTGTGACTGTATGAACAGTTGAAGTATGTTTTACTGACTTGCATCATTATATGTCTAAGATTCCATGACATTAATTTTTAATACTTTACTGGATTTTGGCATAATAATGTGATTTTATAACTAATAGCAGAGAGTTAATACTTCACTTTTGTTCATACTATTATAAGTTATTCTGGTATTAAATATTTTGTGACCATAAATTCATGGTTTTGACAAACTCTTCTGTTAGAAATATTCAGTGTTTCTGTCTGTATGAACAACAAAATTTTTCATGTAAGAAAGAGTACTTTTGGGGACTCCTCTGAAGTAGAACTGGAGAAGGCAAGCCATTGTATAAACAACACATTAATGGTTCTCTTTTCCCATGATCAAAGCACAAGAGTAATTTGTAAAACACATCGTGTGGGTTTTAAATTTAAGAAATACTTGGCCTAATTTCTTGTTACTGTTTCCTTTAATTTATTTTTTTTTCTACTGCTGCTTTAGAGTTTTCTGAAAACACAAATTCTGATGAATTATGTGTGTGTCTTTTTTAAATAACGAAAGTCATGATCAGTGCTGAGCCAACAGCTAATGAAAACTCAGTAATTATTTATGATATTGGAAAAACAAACATTATTACTATTGCTCTTCTTTGTTTCAACATATGTAACCATTTTAGTAAAATAAATAACTGCAAACAACATTTTGCTGGTTTGAATTAAATATTCATTTATCTGTCCTTAGGTATTTGCATTTCTGGTTTTCTGTAACTGTCAGGGTTTCTCCATACTGGGACACAAGCATGTGATAGGCAAAGACGAAACAGAAGAGTTAGTCTGATCAATACACCTTGTGGTACGTAGTTGTGTGAAGTAGTTCAGCTCATCCCCGATGAAAATGACTGCAGCAAGGTTTGAGGAAAGACTGCTAATGACAACGTGGCATGATGCTAATAAATCCTCCACACTGGAGGAGTGCAGGAGGAAGCCATAGCTAATCACTGACCTGAGTCACTGGAAAAGGCCCATCAGTTGGGAAAGACTTTGGTCATGTAGGTTTTTTTGGGAGTACAGGCTACATTTATCTACATTACCCTGTGTGGATGCTCAGCTGTGGAACCTTGGTGGAGATGCAATCAGCCCATCCAGCAGCTTAGTGCTCATAGTAGAGAGCCTAGCGCAAGGGACCTCTTACCTTTTGTGCCTCAGCAAAGCTGCTCCACTTGCATGGGAGGGGTGATAGCTAAGATTTGGTGGACAATCAGCACTTCCAGGCTTTATGTCCTGCTGATCTGTGATATACGTGTACTGCTGCAACACCTCTGGCCATACAACACGTCAGTGCAGATCTGGATATTCAGCTGATACGTGAGTTCCTGAGGGAGTATGTACAGCCTGACTTTTGCTGTTGGGAATGTGTAAAAACACCCACATCTTAATCACGCTGAGCTACTTGGCACCTACTTTGTACCCGAGTCTGACATGAAGACACCAACTCAATCTGCTCCCACCTACCCTGTCACATCATTTACCGGAGCTGAGCCCCCACAAACTCTTATAAACCACTGAGTAAGGGGAGCTCCAATTTTCAATTCAGTAGTTAGAATATGCATTGGCCTCGGGATTGCAGTCTGCTCTCCTAGCACCACATAACTGCTGCAACAACTGAGCTATAGTTCTCACTTTGTAGCCTCATATCCTCCACTGGTGGCCTAATGTATAAATATGTATGCCAGGTGAAGCATTCCACTAGGGAGACTGAGAGCAACACATAGACCATTTTGAGGACATTTGATAACTTGGTGGCTTAAGTTTTAACTTGGAGTTTGGCCGAGGATGGCAGGTAGACTTGGATACCCACACACATAAAGTAACCACTGCACTATGAGCTAGAAGGAGAAGATGGGGAAGGAGGTTGATAACGTCTGTACTGTGAAAGGAAGAATGGATTTAGCTTTGGCTGTGGGAAAGGGTGTGTGGGCTTAAACCCGTTTCTTCATTATCTCTTTACTCAGATAGATTTTCATTATGTTCCCTGGCTTAGATGAATTATGTTTTTATCTACCTAAATTATCCATCAGCGGAGATCAACAACACCAAATGTGAGATGCTATTATAGGAAGCAGCTTTGATTATAAAAATAATCGTGAGCTTCTGGAATTCACTGTACAATTAATGCTCAGAAAGTCCTTCTTTTTACCCCCTGTGTCATCCCCAGCAACAGAAGAGCGTGTAGGAATTGTTCTACATTAGTCAAAAGGGGCCCTGCACCAGGGAAAGGACTTGGTAGCCACCCTGGGGGATACTCTGAAGTGCCTTCTCTCCCTAATGCACCATAGTGAGCTGTGAATGAGGAATCACTGGCATGAGGAATCATTCAGGGCCAGTCAGGGAGCATGCCAGTGGGGCACAATTCACCCTGCCTACTAAGGCACTGCCAAGTAGTGGGACTGCAGCCACCAAGCTCAGATCCTCCTTCAGGAATCCTTCCAGAGCCTTTCAGGTCCCATCATGCCTCTGTATCTTTTGGTCTTACGGAAGTCCTGGGCCATAATCCCCACATGGCTGCTGAGGGCTGGAGAAGATGGCTGTATCTGCTCGTGAATCCTCTGTGTGGGGTTGAAGATGAGAGTATGTGCAGCTGTTTCTATCATGTTCGACTTTCACAGAATCACAGAATAAGCTAAGTTGAAGGGACCTGCAAGGATTGAGTCCAGGTCCTATCCCTGCACAGCACCATTCCCAAGAATCATACCATGTGCCCAAAAGCATGTGTCCAAACACTTCACACCATGTGTCCAAACACTTCTTGAACTCTGTCAGACTTTGTGCTGTGACCAAATGACTGTTTTCTTCCAGGTGTTTTTCAGTACCTCCCAGAATAATCTCCATAACTTTATCAGGCACTAAAGCGAGACTGACAGGCCTGTAGTTTCTGGGGTCCTCCTCCTTGCTCTTCTTGAAAATTGGGACAATGGTCACCAGCTTCCAATCAGCTGGGACCTCTCCAAATTCCCAAGACTGCTCAAAAATCATCAAGA
>VYZQ01065239.1:66898-101204 GCA_013400655.1 Mystacornis crossleyi
TTTTTTTTTTTTTTTTTTTTTTTTGGTAGTTTGTTATTGTTCTTGTTGTTGTTGAGCTTGTGAATTTTGGGGTGGTTTAATTAAAGTCTTAAAATTTTTTAACACTAACATTCAAATGCTCCAGATTTTTCCCTTGGACTTGCAGACTTTCTGTCCTCCTCCTCTTTTTCTTGTGTCACTTTTACTCTGCAATAAAACAATTGAATCACATGCTGGTACATAAATACTGGCAGATTTTTAGGTTTGCTGCTTTTTTCACTCAGCCTATTGGGCAAACCGCCTAGAAAGGCTAAGTTATTTGCCAGAGTTTGAATTTCTGGCAAACAGCACAGATCCAGTACAAATCTCAAATCATATTTCAGGAATGCTGTGCTTCTACCGCACCTTTCCAACTCTTCTCTCTGTGCTCTAATGACTATTATGGGGAAATGCGTTCCAGAAATGTGAAAATCAATGTAGTGGGAAATGTACCAAAACCACCTTTCCACTTATCCAATCTCAGTTGTCCAAGAAACACAATTAATTAGTGTTATTGAGCTGTTTAGCTCCCCAATAAAAGCTTTTTGAGTGATTATATGAAGAACCATTGGTATGGAGACTTCATACTGAAGTAATTAATGGAAGTTGATTATATTCTGACAAGTTAAACACAGGTTTGTTTGATATTACACACACATGGAAAACACATGCTCTATTGAGCTCAGTACCTAGGAGTTTAGATTAATGGTGTTGATGAATTATGTGGAGATTATATACTTTGCAGACACATAATGGACCCGATTTTGAAAAGCAGGCTCTCATTTTGCTCCTGCAATTTTGAGGGTGTGAATAATTGCAGGTGATTTTCTAGCAGCTAGACATCTCGCTGCCTGGTGGAATTCCTTTGGGCAGAGGTCATGCCTGGTTTTGTGCAAGGCACCAGGAGGCACTGGGACAGCGCCTGCAGACAGTGAGGAACAAACTCACGCTAGTGCTGCACACTGGAACCACAATAACCAGCAAGGACAACTCTTTCAGGCACAGCTGTGGCAGCTCAGTTGGAGCTTTTAAGAAATATGTTCTCTGTCTAAGTTCAAGGGCATGTGGTGAACTTGAGGTTCAACCCCAAGACAGGAAGGAGGAAGCTGTCACTGTGCTTTCTCCTGCTGCCAGAAAGATGTTGGCAACAGACCTGACACTTAGCCCCAGGACCAGCTGCTGAAGCTGTCTCTGTGGGACATCATTTAAGTTCAGCCTAATATCAGCTTACCGTGTAGCATCTTTCTGTTTAGACTCTGTCTAAAGGCAGCTGAATGTCATTGGGATGAGGGCAAAGGTAGTGACGAATGCTAATGTTTAAGGCCTGCAGGGGATAGTCGGGAAGGCCAGGTTCAAATGAATGGCTTGATTCAGGTGGGAAATGAACTCAGATTTTGGTTTAGTTGCACTAGTCTGCCATGTAGAGCAGCCTGCATGGAAGAGTCAGCCCATGTCTTCCCATATTGCTTACCCACAGGAACACTTCAAACCAGTTTTACGGGGCATTTACTGAGTGCTTGGATCACCAACCAAGCATGCTCCATCAGGATTTTCCTAGGAACCTGCCCAGAAGAAGCTAGGACTACAAATACCCCAGACCCAAGCTATGAAGGCAGAGTGACTGCAAACTGCAGATAGCACTCTGGCTTTCACAACACTCCTGGGAATGGCTTCTGGGTCCATGAGGCAGCTCAAAGATGGATGAGCATCTCCTTCTGAGAGCAGATCCTGATGAATCCTGCAGATGTGACTCAGTTCAAGACTTCAGATCTGTGAGTCAAGATGCAGCTTTCCATGTGAACCAGGCAGCTAAACTCCATTGACATGACGGAGATCTCACCAAAAGCACCAGGCAAGGATGCAGAGAAATTCTGCCTCTCTACAGTACAATTCTCTTGCTGAACTGCCTCCCCTGTACCTCAGACACCTGTGGACACCTACCGTCAGAAACTCCCACTCAGGTGACAGTCACCAGGTGAAACCCTGCCCTTAGAGGTGCATGACGGGTACAGCACAGCAGCGGCAGGCTGTTTCCAGCACCTCTGTGATCACAGCTGTAAACTGGCTGCTCTGCCCAGACCTGTGCTGTCTCTTGGATGGGACGTGTCCATCCCCCAGTGGCAGCAAATCACCAGTGCCACCCAGCTCTATCCAACAAAGAAAAGAGCCCTCCGAGCACTGCTGGCAGCAGAAGCAAGCGATATCAACACCGAGGGCAGGGCGAGAAGGAGCAGACACCCTTCCTCCTGGGACTAGCAAACCTACCTCAAAATTTTGGTGTTCAGAGCTATAAAGTACTTTCGTTTCAGCCATTTCAGGTCACCCTGGCTGAGAAATGAGTTGGGATAGATCATTGTACATGGTTGTACACAGGGACTTCCTTTAGGTTACAGCTCGAGGTATGTTGCACAGAGAGAGAAGGGGAAAGACATGCAGACCTGCTTTAGCTTTGATCTTAAAGACGTGTGGGGATAAAACGCGAGGCACCAGCATGTGCCTACAGAGGTACAGTGAGTGGAAGGTTAAAGAGGGCAACACAAGAGGGTAAGTTTAGATTACATATTAAGAAGAAATGCTTTACTGTGAGGGAGCTGAGGCACTGAACAGGTTGCCCAGGGAAGATACGGATGCCCCATTCCTGGAAGTGTTCAAGTTCAGGTTGGATGGGGCTCTGAGTAACCTGGTCTAGTGAAAGGTTACCTGCCTGTGGCAGGGGGGTTGCAGCTAGATGAACTTAAGAGCCTTTCCAACCCAAACAATTCTATGATTCTGTGATACTCAAGACAGTGCAGCTGTGATGGAAGAAATGAACCACAAGAGAGGCATGGCCGAGGACAAGTTCCTCTGTCTTTGTCCCTCCACATAGAAGACCTAACATGGAAGCACTGGTGTGGATTCTTTACACAGTTTATTTGGCTGTATAAATATATAACCTTTTCCTAAGGCTGCTGCTTTGATCACTCACCTAGCTGCAGCCCTCTGAGAAAAACAGAATCAGGACTTAATCCTGCAAGTATTTGCTGCCTCCAGGAAAGCGCAATCATTGTTGGGAAAGGGCTTTTAAGTCTCCCCCATGCTGACTGTCTGCTGGAGGCAGCGGATAATCAGAGAAGCAAACCCCAGTCCTTGCTGTGCCGGAGGACAGGAAGCAGTCCTTTCTGAGCAAGGGGAAAGACCTGGCTTCAGCCTCTGCTTCTTAATTAGCTGCTGCAGGTGGAGAGCTGTGCAAGTCCCTCACATTGCTTTTATAACTATCACATCTTTATGTAGCTGAACTGTTTTTTTCCACTGTAACTTGAACATTTTTGGAAAAGAAATATTTTGGGTCACATTATCAATTTTCCCCCTATGGAAAGCTTATGAAAATTAATCTATAAGCAAATTGATGTGAGGGAAAAAAGTTAGCAGAAATGTTTTCAAATGGACAACTTTCAAAGGACTTGAGCTCATTCCATTTGAATTACAAAGCCAGAGCTTTGATCCAGCCACTCTTTGGTTCTCTACCTCTCTTTCCCACCCATGCTACTTTGCATCACACTTGAACAGGTCTCCAGTGAGTACGTTTTACCCAATGATTGTATTTACCACTGGCAGAAGTACTCCAGAAGTACTGAAGGCTCCATTTGCTGCCCACAGCAGGCGCAAGAAGCCTCTGAGCTGCCTTTTGGATGGTGATGTGCTAATTTGTCTCAGACAGGTGGAGGGTACTCCTTCTCCAAGACCTACACATCCCTGTGACTTTCTGTTAATGGTCCTGAGACAGTTCTCAGCTAGGGCAACAATTTGTCTGCAGACATCAAACGAACCACCCTAGACTAAGGCCACCATGAAGATGCCTGACTGTGTACTAATCTTGTTCGGTTTTAATTAGTGCTAAAGCAAATTAGCAACACTGAGCTAAATGGCTGTAACCTACAAAAACATAACCACTCCTTTCTTTAACTACTGCCAATCGCACAGTCATGTGAGCACTGAGATTGTCCTCAGAGGAGTCAAGGAGGCCTGTAAGAGCCACCATCTCGGATAAATACAAGAGACAAAAGGCTTCAAGATGCTTTGTGTAACCAGAAAAAGCGAAGTGGCCTCCACGCAGACACGTGTATTCCTGCAAAAATAATATACAGAAATTACTTCTACTTACTGGTGTCTCATATCTCACTGGTTACTGGGTTTGTGTGTTTATGGAAAGAAAGCAGAGCAGATCAGAGAAGCCAAGGACTTCATCAGGATTATGGCTCCAAGAACAGAGCCAGGGTAGGGGAGGAGAGAAATTTTGACTAAGCTGATTAAAAGGTAATTGTAACCTGAAAAAAACAGATCCTAATTCCTCCTGTGCCTGAAGTCACTGCACATTCCTTGTAGACAGGGGACCATAATAAAAGAAGCCTAACTCTATCATCACCTCCGTCTGCTGTCAGTGTGTCTGTAAATGTTACCTGTGTTTCCAGTATGGTGCTGGAAAAGGACTGGGACAAGCCTCAGCACATCTCATTCAACTCCCCCAGGAAAAAGGTCTCCCTTCGCCTAGAGCCAGCAGCATGAGGCATCATTAAAGGAGGAAAAATCATCAATAAGTCTCTTGATAATGCTGGACAGATAACTTGTGGGTTACAGAGATGGAACTGCTTTTGAAGCAACATCTGCACATGCTGCACACAGTGTCTTGCCAGACTGGGAAGCCCCATAGTTGGAAGCAGAGACCTGTCTGCTGTGAATGAGGAGGATTTCCATGGAGCCAGGAGACTCAAAGGTGTCCTGACAACCCAAAACCTGCTAACAGACACGAGCAGCAGCAAGGAATGACAGATCTCAAAAAGTGTGTTGAGAAAGCAATGAAAGGGGCAGAGGTCAGAGCAGACCTCACTCAGCCACCTGGCTGCACAAGTGGGTTAGCCAAATGGCCTCAGTAAAACTATTTTCTACTTCATTTGTAACCCTCAGAGGCCAGTGAGGGAGAGGAGAGATTGTCCAGTTCAAATAATGCAAAACTTGATTTTTTTGAGAGAAAGAAATCAAGTTTTCCTTGACAGGCTTCTTGGCTCTGCTCAGTGTCTCACCAAAGCGAGTGGCCAGGAGGAGGAATAGGAGAGGTTTCCAGCAGGCAGCCTGTGCACGCCAGCCCTGTCCGTGCTGCAGAGCAGCCCACGACAGACAACTGAGCGCTCCAAGTTTGCAGGAGCTGTTGAGATGTGGTGCACAGGCAGCCATCAGGCAGAGAGAGCCAGATCAGAAAATTAGCAGCAAGGGGAAAGCTGAATACTCTGGCCTGGCTGAGGACCAGACGAGACCTGTTCTTGGCATAATCTGGTGCAAACAAGGACTCCCAGGATAAACGGGCAGTGGAACAACTTACACACATTTAGCTGGACTTCAGCTTGCAGGGCCAGATCAGTGAAAGGAAATCAGATACCCCAAGGGCTTGGGGAATTTGCCCCATCATTTGAGTTTTCTCTGCAGCAGCCAATAAGGAAAGGAAGCAGCTGCTAGCAAGATGGATATTAATTGCTATGAACCCCATAAGCACAGATATGTCAAATGGAAAAGGTGACTCTAGTCTGGTCTATGGCATTTTGGAACAATTAAAAATAGTGATAGATTTGGTTTGTAAAACAAGAGAAGTTGGCAATAATGCAAAAACTAAAGAAAGCAGTTAAGTGCTGGTACAGTGAAAAAGTTTGCTATAAAATGTCAGCTTGTTATAATTGAAATCTGGGCCAGAACAAAACATCACAAGAGCCTAGTAAAAAGCCTCTTTCCCAGTGTGAGGATTGCAAGGACACCACATTATGCCGCTGAATCCCAGAGATACACAGACGAGGCCCCAGATTTTTGTTTAGATCCTCACAGTTGAAAAACAGAAGGAGGAGGCTGGTTACAAATCATCTGCGGGTATCTGTGAAATGCATGGAAAAAGTGGACACTGCCTCAAGGATAACCATGAATAGAGCAGACATGCTAAAAACAGCAAGGGGTAGACTGTCCAAAAGTGAGCCAACTAATTGGTCTCAAATGGAGACAGTGACAGAGAAACGCGCATTTGTCCAACAGTTGGGAAAGTTGAGTTTGAAAATTGGACATCTGGAATTTGAGCTTTATTTCTGGATAATCAAGATAGTGGATGAGCTAATAAACAGTTTGGATTTCATTATGCCTAATAGCTGAGTAAGTGCCAGGAAACCATGTCTTACAAAACCTGTCTGTGAAAATTCTTTTAAAATATGGATCACAGGTGAGTAAAACGACACAGAGACAATTGTTTTGCACAGAGCAGGGAATGGCACCGTTATTAGTGACATGCCATGGGGGCTTTTCAGACAAAGAAATTGCTTCCCAGAGGCTGAAACTGGTTTTGAGACTAGGATCTCAAAGGGATTTTAGCTGCCCAAGTGTTGGTATATGGGAAGCAGAAATCTCTTCCCCCTTGTGTGCTAGACATTTCTGATGATGAACAAATAAAAGAGGAAAAAAGAGAATAAGTGCCAGAAAGCGCGATAAAGTAAACAGATGTAGCAAATATACAGATGAAAACTAGCAGGGAATGAAGCTTGGAGAAAAATGCGGGGAGCTTGTTGTTCAGTGTTGGGGATGGCCTACAAACCTCTGCTGTTGAGGCTTCCAGAGCTGTCCTCCCTCTTTTGGAAGCACAGGACAAAAGCAGCACAGGACCGTAATAGAGAAAGGTGGCCACAGAGCAGCCACTTCACTGCTTAACTGCAGCCAAGTACAGGAGATCTTCTGGGCAGTCGGGAATTTCAGGAAGGTGAGACTGAGCTCTGACATCACCTTGGGTATCACTGGTTGTTCAGAGGAAGGAGGGCAGCTCCACATCCTCTTCAAGTCTGCAAGGACCACTGCAGCTTAGTTTTCCACTCTGGATCTGACAAACAGCTGTGGACTTCAGCAGAAAGATCTGTTACACAGTGGCAGAATGAATCTCTCAGTGGCCACTGAATGTGGCTTCTTCCCCACTGCCATAGGGCAAGGACCCTTGAGCACAGCCCTGCAGAAACACAATCAAACTACTTTTAAGCACCTCAACATGGCACTGGCACATTCATCTTGTGGTGAGGTGCCCTGAGGGAGCTGCCTGCCCTGGCTGCTCGGTAGGGCGGTTCTGCTGCACACATCAAAACCCATGGTCTCTGCCTAGGGGGTGTGCAGATGTCTGAGACAAGCTTAAGCCTATCAAGCTGCAATAAAATTCCAAAGAAAGGGAGTATTTCCTAATGAAAGAGCAGTTTGCTTTGGGCAGATGGGGAGTGAAGGACAAGTTTCTGCTGATAGAATGACAGTGGAGAGGTCCTGAAACAGCCACTCCTCCTGGATGTGCAGGATCAGGGAGGACTTTGGTTCCTAACAAGAACTTTACTTCTAAGCTTGCAGCTATTGAACAACATCACCTAGTTTGGGTGAGCTTGTGGCAGAAAAAATTTGCAGTGGTTACCAGAACATAATTTAGTATTTGTGGAGTTACTAAGACTCTTGTGACCACTCACAGTTTGTTTTCTGGGTTTTTAAACGCTTTTCATATAGGAAACAGATGTTAAGAGACACTGAACTTCTAGTTTAGAGACAGTATTACTACAGCAACATAAAGGATTTGAAAGTGTCCTGATTGCAGCAAAAGTTTCAGGCCTCTGAGTTGATTTATGGTATTACTGAAGTACACCTTGGCTTAAAAGTTTTCGTTGTGTATTTTCAAGACTGATTGAATGGGAATAAAATAACTATGGAATAAAAATGAAAATACTCTTACAAGAGGGCATTGCATAGTTATGTAATAATTTGTTATTAATTATAGCTGCTTCAAATATGATTGCTGTTATAAACATTCTGGCTTTCATAGGCTAGTTAATATTAAAGTTGTTATATAATTAAAAACTTAAGCTGTTGGGGGGGCTGGGTTCTGTTAGTCGTTGTTAGTGTTAATTAGTTGTCTGTTAATTATATGTTTTGAGCATGCATAATCTGGTGTACGGGTGTAATGTTTCAATGTTAACATAAAATAGGGCTGTAATAAGGGTGGGTAGTGGAAGGAAACATCTAGAAGGACTCTGACGACCTCAGCTTGAAAAGAACAGATAGGATTGGACTAGAACAATGACCAATTACCCACCGAGTTTGCCGAATGATTGGTCAGGAATGCACCTTGGAAACAGTCTATCAGAAGCCTCAAAAGCGAGTATCCTGATTGATGCATTTCTGATCCCCTCCACGGTTATAAAAGGACTCCCCCAGGGAGGGGCAGGGCCTTCCTGAAGTGTCCGACTGAGGGAATGCCCAGCACTACGTGTGCTGCCTTTTTTTTTTTTTTTTTTCTTTTTATGCATCCAGCTTGCCATCGGGGAGTGGGCTTATCCTGTTCCCCTTGCCCTCAGCTGTCTGTTTAACCTCTTGTTAATAAACTAGTTAACCTTGATTTTAAAAAGGTGACTAGCGCATTTCTTTCAGTTGTGATAGATGCAATTTTTCTGTCTGTCTAGAACATACTCTTTAGACTACTACCATTACAGACTCATGACACTGGTGAGAATGACTCAAAGGTGCTTTTAATGGATTAGACATAGCTGCTGTCTTCCAAAAAGTGTCTGTGGAACTCAACCTCAACAGCCTCCATACGAACCATGGAAAATGCTACACAGGCATCTGTGGAAAGACAGTTCTCTCTTGGTCTTATTTTGTGGAACTTGAGTCTTAGTAGGGACATCATTTAGCAGAACAAGAAAAGAGATATCTTGACCCAAAAAACTAGGTGAAAACCTCAAAAAAGAGAAGTTTTTTTGGCCAAGTGTCCTGCACAAAAGGGGAAAGGATCTATGAGCAGAATGCTGACCACTTGCTGTTCAGTTCCTCTTGTGCTGAAGATAAAAAACTTTGAGTGATCACTATGAATAAAGAGGCTCAGTTTAAACCCCATATTATTTAGTGAGCAATTTCTCTTCCTAACAGATCCCACCTGCAGGACTCTGAGTAGCAACCATTCAGGTTAAAAGGGAATCATCCTTTTTTTTTCCTTAGACATTTTCACAGTATCATTAAAGTTCCTATATGAACTTTGCATGAAGTATTCAGCAGACTTATTTAGAACATTGTCTTTAAAACCCCTCTTCAGGTACATAACGCAATGTCAAACTCCCTCAAACCAATCTCTGTTATAAAATGAACTGGTTGCTGATAGAACTAACGCTCACTTTTTTTCCCATCAAAAAGAACAGCCAAACCCTGTTTTCTGTAGCACTAACTGAGGCAAGGCAGAAATCTGTCCTCTTCCAAAATTAGGTGATGTGCATCTGTGTGCTGACAGTAACTGTTATCTAGAAATTCTTTCAAGCCACTGAAATTCTTTCAGTAAGCTCCTTTACTTGCAACTTCACCTCCCTTCCCCTGTAACAAAACACCAAGTGTCAGAGTTGCTTTAAAAAAATCAAATACAAACTTACATATTACCTTTATGCCTCTGAGAATGATGGTTGTGTGCTGTTGTGTTGCTTGATGTGGCAAGTTCACGCAAAAACAAAAGGACACTCTCTCCATGGCATATCCATTACTGTCCCCTACTGAGCAACTGTATTACCTGCCCTCTACAGATTCTTCATGGTTGACAGAGATGCTACTTCTGGCCAGAGCAGTTTCAATACAGAGTTGTAGCTTCCAGAGATGTGTAACCATTTACACCTGTGCAAAGTAGATGTAAACTCACTTTGCACTCACTTTACGCAGGTGCAAATGACTGCACAAGGTGAGAGGAAGTGGAGAATCAAGCTCATAATGACTGCAAAGTGCTTAAGAGGAGTATGATGGAGACCAACAGAGGCACATGGGATACAGTGATCAGTAGGCAAGCAAATGTCAGCAGCAGTTTTGGGAGTCTATTTTCCCTCACTGTGCCAGCGCTGTCTATTATTTGCAGTGGAATTCATCCTTGTGTGCCCAACAGATAATAAATCAGCTGCCGTGTGAATGCAGCAGGCCTGCCTGCTTCAGCTCCCTCTGGCACTGCTGCTGGGCTCCAGCTGCAGCAGGAAACCTGTGCTGCCACCCGGGCTGGAAAATGTGTGGTTGTGAAATCAGTTTACTTGGAGAATCAAGCTAAGCCTAGGGGCTTTGGCTTGGTTTAGGGCATGTTTCTTGTTGTGAGTTAAACAGCTTATCCAAAAACCTGGCTGGAGCACTGCTGAAATAGTACAGGTGCTCCTAGCCCTTTTTGTTATATTGCCTCCTAAAGCTGCCCAAGAGCTAAGGAGTGCAAGAGCTTTCAAAGGAAACTACTTTTTATGAGCTGTTGAATAGGACAGAGTAGACAGATCTAAAATTAATCTGTTGCCCTTTATCAGAGCTCTCTGACCATAAGGATAAAGATAGTAATTGCCTCAGTGGGCTACCTGGGGGATGTTGGAGAGAAATTTTTTCATGCTGGATTTTTTAGCTTGAAGATTAGGGTTTATATAACAACTTTGCCTGGTAGTCTGAAAAAGACCTTCTGAAATGTGTTCCTCTTAGCCTTACACCTGCCAGCTTTCTTCACTCTTCTTTCCCTAGCCTACTAATAGTGATGGTAAATGCATCCAGAGAAATACGGTTGCTATAAAGTACCGAAGTTTCTGTGTAGCGTGACATAAAATTACTGAATGTGAAATAAAGTATGTGTGTCATTTTTCCAAGGGACCTTTAAAATGTGCCTCTGGACATATGTGAAAATATAAAATACTGCTCACAAAAAATTAAAGCAGAAAGCATACACTCGTGAAGGAAAACTACTTCATTTGTTACAGCTATCTTTTCAAGGCAAAGCAGTCACACCATGTGTGTGACAGGCTGGAAATATACATGTCCCCACTGATTTTGCTGTGTTTGCAGTACCTGGTGTGAGAGAGGGCTCGCCATCAGTGTAGGAGTGTTTCCTCATGGCTACAAAGTTCTGCAGAGCCTGCACTGAAGTCAAGCCCAACATTCATTCACATCCCATGACAATGAGGCTAAATGATTCACAAGCAAGATGATGACAGCTAGGACAAGGGATCAGTTTTAGTTTTAAAACAAACAATTTTGAGCTCATGATTGTGGCAAATAATCCAAACAGTTTCTTATTTAATGAAAGCACTTACTAATGACAGCATCAAAGATATGGTGGCAAGGGAGGGTGGGTGAAGGGAGGGTACTGACCCATTGTGGGCTCCTATGGGCTGGGAAAACCAGACTCTAGAAAGAGACAACTGTCTCAATACTTACATTAACAATTGAGTGAAAGAAGTCTTTATTTTCAGGAACAGGATTGAGCAAAGGACTTTCACCCTCTATTCATGTTTTCCTAGTGAGTTATGAAATATTTATCTACCCCAAATCAGGTACCCTCAGTGGCTTCTTCTGTAATGGGCTTTTAGGGGTCTTTTCAGCCTGAGCTACAATTAACAGAAAGAAAATGTTCTCTTTAGGTAGAGCAGGAGCATAAGGGCTGTTCTGGGACCTCCTTCCCTCAAATGACAGCAGTGCCAGGCAGTGCTGCCCGAGCTGGTTTTCCAGTGGGCTAGCACATGGAGCCAAGAGCCAGCCCCCACACTGCCCTGGTTCTGGGCTCCTGGAGCCTGCCCGAAGCATGCCCGCACGTCACCTCACCCGCACGGGTTGCAGCAGTGGGAGGATGGAGGGGAGCAGGCTCAGCTTCTCCTGGCTGTTCCACTGTGCTGGATGTGGCTGGAAACTGTGGTACAGTGCAAGGCCACCACTCGAGGGTAAAGCAGCTGCTCAGAGGGGAGCTGCAAGGGCCTGAAGTTCCTTCAGCCGCTCTACTTCATTTTCTTCACCTGCAGTCCCAGATGCAGCACACTCAGTGTTGCCTCAAGCATGTGGTTCTTCACGGTATGGGAACAACTATGAAATTTCTGTACCTGGCTGGGTTGAAATCCCCAGAAGCAGCTGAGATAGGATGTGGACTACTTCACCATACTTGGCACATGTCATAGGATCCCTCTGTTACCTTCTCAGTGACAGCTGGCATCTGGTGCCTGCAGTAGTGCCCTACTAGTCATGGTCCTCGATGTGCACAGTCTTCAGCTTTTGTGAAGGACAGTGAAATACTGTGACTAGATCCCTGTGGATTTATCAGTTTATCTCTTAGGTCTACTCAAATGCCCTAAATTATAAAGGCAGACTGACAGCAGCCTAGTATCAGCGGTATCTTCTATGCTGCTGCCGTGAAACCATTTTCTTCTTCTACCCAGTCACCATGAAGTCTGCTGATATTTGCTGAAGGCGTGTTTAAGGTACTAAAATATACTTCCTTTTTAAGTATTTGGGTATTTTTCCACTGAAATTTATGTAAAGCTGTGGTGGATTCTTTATTACTTCATTATTTTAAAATGTAAAGCCAAAGAAGATTTAAATAGGTAAGTCTAAAACAGGTTATCTTGAACATGGTCCCTTATTAAGAGATCCTCATAGTGTCTAAGTCTTCTCTTCAGCCCCCATTTTTTTTTTGGTATCCCAAGGAACCAACTTAGGTCAGTCCTTACTTACACCTAGAACCATTTGGGACCCCAGACTTGACTTTTTTCTTTTTCTGAGTCCCCAGAGGATTACATTTGCTCTCATATATGCATACCAGATAATGCTTCAGCACAAAATCATGGGAAGTTCTTTCCTTAAAGCATATCCAGCAATAAGACTCCTAATATTTCCACTTAGTCCAGTGGTTAGAGCATTTTGCTAGAACTGGAGGACCAGGTTTCAATGCTGTTGCATTCTCTCCCATGACTATGCAGGACCACCAAGCGTGCTGTGTGCTCACCCTGCTGGCAGGGTCACTCATTTCCCTGTGCTGAAATGAAGCATTTTTTGTGAGAGGAAGGTGCAGAGGGGGTCTGTGAAGGAGAGATGCAGAAAGGTAGAGGGAATGGGAGCATAAGACAGTGAGCAGCTCTGGGAGAAGAAGGGTAAGGTCATGTCCCTGGAAGCTCCTTGTAAGGGAAGGGTAGGAAGCCCACGTGCCCTTCTCCCAGCAAAGTGTCCCAACCAGTGCTGGTAACCTGCACCTTCCCTGTAGGACAACAGATGCCTCAAAGACTATGTGCCAGATGCAGAGCTCCACGGAGTTTCTCATGCCTGGACTGTCTGACAGCCTCTTCAGAGCTCCCCACACTTCCATGGTGTCTTGGTTTGAAAGACAGGTGTCTGTTGAGGGAGGCAGGAGCCTCCCTTGAAATGGAAAATGCAACCCCCTTCCCTCCAAATTATTATTATAATTTTTGAAATTAAGGGGCTTTCAGACAAAAGATATGGGGAATAGGAATAACAGTTCTTTACTTATATATACATATATATATATATAGATAACAGAGCAATAATACAGCAACAGGTTTAAGCTGACAGAGTCAGGGTACGACCTGACACGCTGCCAGGCAGGGTGGTGGTAGCAGTTCAGCTAGATGACAACTGCAGCTCTCCTCGAAGTGGTTCTGTTGAAGAAAAGGTGATCTTGTAGGAAAAACAGTCTGGTCCTCCTCGAGAAGTCCAGTGGTGGCTGTGTAGCTCCTGTCTCCTGGGAATCCAGTGGAAGAAGCTCTCCTGCTGCTGCAAAATCACAGCCCTTATCCCGGTTGGGGTGCTTGGCTCTTCCCCTCTGGGCGGACCATCTCACAATGGGATGGTGAGTGATAGGGTGAGGCACAGATGGGCCATTAACAGGTGATTGTCCAGGAGCAAGTTATCAGTGACTCATTGACAGGCACATTAACAGATCATAGCCCAAAGGGAGGAGGCAGGGAACATTGCTAAAAAAATGGTAATAGAATACCAGGCAACCCAGGACACATGGGAAGCTGCTTACCGCAACTGCCTTATGCAGTTATTTACTTTATCACTCATGCCTTGTGTACATTCCTCATGTTTTAACTATGGAAGCAAAACAAATTGATCATGTCAACCTTTCTTTCCTCCTTCCTGTTATCCAGTTTGCTTCTAGAGGTTTTCTCTGCACTCTTGAAGGCTGCTATAGCATGATAACATATCGGTCTTCAAATGTTTCCATTTACATCTTCTTTTTCCCCAGTTACACACTTAGCAATCCATAGGGGAAGCATCCAGCATGCCCACTAAGCACGGAAGAGTGGAGAATTTTGCTTCTGTGACCAGGTCGTGTGTAGGAACAGATCTACTTTAGTCTGGAATCATCAACACTGACTGCACCCAGCACACACAAGTGACCACATACCTTTTCTGTCTATGACTGCAAAAATCTAGGGGTGTCTGTATAAGACTTAGTATTGCTCACTTGTGCCTCCTGTCTCCCTTTGCTCTGCTCTGGAGGGTCAGACAGCACAAACTAATGGACTTTCTTGGTGGGTTCATTGTTTCTATCTGCCAATGACACATTTTGAGATTACAATTTCTGAAAAGCTTTCATGAGCCTGAAACTAAGCAGATGAAATGGAGAGCACTGAACTCTAATGTGTGTATCCGCTCAAAGAGCACCTCTTTTTCACCAGTCTCTTATCTGTCTTAAAGTATATTTTACAAATGAGTGCCTACAAGCATGTGTGGGTGCAAAGGGAACAATGCAGTCTGAGAAAAACCAGCTCCTCTGGTCCCCAGCTTGGCTGCCCCATCATTTGGTTGCACTTGGACTGCCTGGTTCTGATGCTATTGGCTCAGGCAGGTCTGGAACTGCTGTCCTTTATTTTTTTTTTAACCAAATCCACTGCTAAAGTCCAGCAATCACTGACATCCAGTGGCAGCCAAGGATAATTACAAATGTTTATTTTCTGAGAGGTTTGTTTGCTACCTGAGGAAGACCCAGTTACACTAAAGGTTTATTTTTGAACTCTACAAAAGGAGGACAGGTCAATTGAAGTAAAATACTGCTTTCGTTGGGCAGTAGAGGGCAGGTACCTGAGAACCACTATTGAAAATCATCTCTATGTTTCCTGCATGAAGGGGCTGCAAGTCTCACTGTGCTGCTATGCAGTTTGGGAGTAACCCCAGATAGCAAATTGAGTTCTGCTTTTTTGGAAACTGCAGTAAGACCAGACCTGAAGTTTCCTGCCTCAAGCTGTATTGAGTGGAATAAAATTAAGCCTTGAGCAACAGTGACCCCACTATGCTGGTCTAATAAAAACACTGTGCTGCAGGGTGAGCCCTTCAGCCTCTCCCCAATAAGGTTCAAGTATCAATTAAATCCTCTGGTGGTTGATCCTGCCTGAAGAAAACAACATCAGAATTACAGTTTTTGCTTAATTCCATTCAGCACAGATAATTAACAATTTCTTCATGCTTGAAGGGGGGTGGGAGGGCATTATGTACATTTTTTATTACAGTTCAAATATTACTTGCTCCTAAGTGCTTGTTTACTCAGCTTTCTTTTTGCGTAAAACTGTGCGGGCTATGGGTCAACTGGTGAGAGAGTTACCTAGTTCTTTGGTTTGGGTTTTTTCTATGCAGTCACTCTCTACAGTGTCTGACAGCATTTAGGGGATGCTTAGAAGTCATTGCAAGGAAAAAAGGTCAGATCCCCATAGAAAGCATGGAGGTAAGTCTTTGAATGGCACAACCAGGCCTAATTACTACAGGAAAAGTAGATTGATCAATGAAAGCATAATTATGAGACTAACTTGTGTGTAGGACCTCTTTGATGCTTTTTTTCTCTTTTTTGTTTTTGTTTTTGGTGGTGGTGGTGGGGAGTAGGGTAATAAAACGAAAAGAATAAAGTCATCTTACTTTTACTTTTATTCCTATAATTCTTTCAAGTGTATTAGAGCAGAAGGTAAATTTTGACAGGCATAAAATACTTCCAGTGCGGCAAACTTTAATGCTTGCTGACATCACCATAATTTAAACTTTGGGCCTTTGTAAACAGTTTGCACAGAATGCCTTGTAAGCAATCTGAGCTCATTGCGAGGGCTCCGGCACTTTCTGAATGCACGACTTCATCTGTCTCTTCCCCTTCAGCCTCCAGTCCTTTCTTTACTGTTTCCACCCCTTCTAATACCTCTTGCAGAGAGAATATCCTTACAACTTTTTTGGCAGTCACCACAGGCCCCCTTCTCACTGAAGTGTTACAGTAGTATCTCTTGGAGCTTTGGCCATAAACAAGACCCCATCACAGGGCATTAGCCGTATAACAGATGGTCTCTGAGGCAAGGGATTCGGAGGTGGAGGATGCACCCAACAAAAAGGGGACCCATAGCTCATGCTAAGATGTGGCTGGGATTTGAGGCCACTTTCACTTGTGTGTCCTGCTCTAGGTGAGAAGCTGCCCTGAGGAGCTGCAGAGAAAGCTGGGAGGGGAGAAGCAGCAACACATCTTAAACTGACAGGTTTAAACATAATGAAAAAAAGGAATTTCACTTCCTTCCCTTGAGTCTGATAGATTTTGGTTTGTGTCCTCTGCCCATATGGGTAGGGTAAGTTTTCTGTTTTGCACTGTATGGAGGGCCAAACTGAAGAGCCATGGCTGAAAAAGTGGGAGAAAGGAGTGACAACACCTTCCTTGTAACACACGAGACCATCCTCCCTGGATCATCTTTCCTGACAGTGCTGGGATGTGAGCAAGGGCTCTCCTCTTCCTCTGTCTCACCAACAGTGAGAGCCATTACATGTTCATGGAGAGCACTAAGAGAAAACTGCAATGACCAGGGACGTGCTCAAGAAGCTGAAGGAGCTGAGTTTGGAGCTTGGAGGCTGATACAAGTCTCCACACAGCGTCACTAATGAAGGATTGCTCTGCCCGTGTTGGGGTGAAAGCCAGAATGTCTTTTCTGATACTGAAATAAAGCAGTCCCCTTTCAGACCAGTCAGCAAAGTAATTGTTCATTCCTCAGGTTGAGCTGCACATATGTGATCTCTTTGTTAAGCAGCTTTCTAAATTTTTGCTCCTTGGCTCTTCCAGTTGCAGCCTGTGTGATTGCCAGCCCTGAGCACCGGCCAGGAAACCCCAGCCCCGGCCCAGAAGGGGCGAAGGCAGCACGGCTCTTACAGCACAGACACAGCTATAAATGGGCCGCTGGTTACAGCCGCTGGGGAAGCGGGGGGAAAAAAGTCCATGCTTCCCAAATACAGCTTCTAAAATTCAGTACAGGTCCTCTGGTTATAGAGCATGCAGAGACCTTAATTCTAAGAGAAGAGAGGTATGTGGAAAAGGAAGTCTTGGCGGCTACCGCTGGCAAAGGCAGAAGTGAGATGGATGAGCAGAAAAACACTTTTTCTTACAAAATAACTATCAGCCTCAATGTCATCATGCTTTAGGTAAACATGCCGAAAGCCCAGAAGTGTGAAAGAACAGGGTAACTAGTTCAGATAGAAGGGAATTAAATTTGTGGCAAGCTAAAACCAAAGTCAGATCTGTTCGTGGTATTGAAATAACTTTGCTACTGCCTTGAACACCACTCTTCATAGAGGAGGGGTTGGAGCGTGGTGTGAAGACTGAATAACAGATGTCTTACAGATACCTGTCCCTCTTCTGCATGGTCAGATCTGCAAAGTGGCAGTCTGTTTCCAGGATCTGGAAGTGTTGTTTAGGTAACCAAAACTCTGGTTCCCATCTAACTTACAGCTTGCAAAGTCACCACATATCTGTGTAGTTTTGATATAAAACACCACTATGACAGCAAAATAATATTTTCTACTGGTTTGTACAGGCAAAAGGGCTTCATAGACTTAGGCTGAGAAGAAATGAAGGGTGAGAAGCCCTTCTCCCATATCATTATCTGCTGAGAGCTCTGGACTGGAGGAAGGCAAACACCATTGCTCAATTCATTTCCATTAGAAATTGAATGGGTTTCCACATTCCTGGACAGCACATGACAGGAGGTATTGGCTCATAAGGAGCTATTTTGCAATTTAACCATGACTGGCTGAAGGACTTGGAAATAAGAAGTGGTTTTCCGCATGGACGCTATTGAAACGTGAGCCTGAAAGCTTGTCTAGCCAAAGGCTGGGATTCACACCTTTCTTTCTGTACCTTTATTTCTTGGTCCTGCCAAGGGTGGGTATTATCTGTCTGATAGCTTTGAGACTAGAGAAGGCCTTGGCTGAGCTGAGGGAATCTATCTGAAAGCAAATCATAATATCAGTGTTAAGAAACAGGCAACTCTTGTTGCTGGCGCTGTTTTCTTCAAGAGGTGTCTCACTGTTGTGTGCTGAGCATCCCAGGCCAGTGGCTTAGGTACCAGGCTGCTAGACATCACATTAAGGAGTGGCAGAAGGGGCCAAAACCAACTTTTCTGCATGACACTTCTTCCTAACACAACGTGTAACTGGTTCCTGTCTTCTGTGACCACAAAAAGTCGTGCTCAGGTTCCCAGCATTTAGGGAGATCTAAAAATGTCTTTCTCAGGAGGAAAAGATGGTTATTTCAAATTTTATGTGGAAACAGAAAAAATTAGCCTGCGAGATCTCTGATCCAGAACATCAGTTTTGAGGCTGTTTACCTACTTTGAGGAAGATACGTATTGAAGTCCCTGTTCTTTGTCAAATGAAGGGTTTTGAAGTCTTTGACTCCTTCCACCGAGCAAGAGAATAGCTGTTTGCTGGCTAGTGCCTCTTGTGAACAGCTCCACAGACAGACACTCAGCTTGCAGCTTAGCAGTTTGGTTTTAGTCTTTACTCTGGCTAATCCTTACACAAAGCAGAATAGCTTTAATTGCAGATGATCATCATGAGAGAGAGAGAGTGAACCCCAGCATTTCTGCCAGCCAAGAATTTGTTTGGGATTTGCCACACAGATGAGCAATTTCAGTTTTCCTCCTCCATATGTTTAACAACTATTATGGCCTGCTGGGCTTTTTTGAAATACAGCTGCCTGCCTCTGACCAGAAATTTTGTCATGGCTCTGAGAAGATACCCCATGCAGTCAGTATTTTCCTCTTGCTTTGTCCCAGGGCTGCTGCTCTGGGTGAGCACTGTTAGCATGTCAGGATTCGGTAGCGGAGAACATTCCATTCCTGCTGTCCTTGTCAGGACCACAAAACCGGAATGATAATTTAAAAAATTGCTTTGGCTCAGGCTTGGAGTTTCAATAATTCTTGAATTTTCAGCAAACCAAGAACCCTGCACTGATTGAATGGGTCATCTTGTATCCCAGTGTGTTTTTTTAAAATAGCACCGAGCCAGAGCAATAGCAGTGGAAACACAGATCCATGCACCATTCACAGTGTATGGGATGGCATCTCTCCTGCACCAGCCTCCAGAGCTGAAGCCAGGAGGTTTGTATGGGGAGGGGAGGTGGGATTTTACATCATTATGCCTAATGAAGATCATGGTTTCCAACCAAAGCAGGTCTGTGTGAAGCACACCCTAGCCATGCACTATAGGGCCCATGGGGGTAGAGCACTTCCAGAATCTCCTCTCCTTGGATTTGACATATGTCATTATGTATGTGTTGGAGGAGGAAGAAGTTGGGTTTGCCATTCCCACACTCTTTGGTTGTCTAAGCCATCAGTTTGGTGGGACAAAGCAGCACACCAGCTGAAAAACCTCAGATGTTCTCAGCTCCCTCTGCCTGAAATTTACCATGCAAAGGTTAAAAATTATCTTGCCACTTCATATTGCTAATTCTTTTGGGTTGACAAAAATTTCTGTGTGGCTATTTCTCTCTGGATTTTTTCTTCTTTTGGGCAAATAAATGAGATGTGGGGTGGGAAATCCCTCAGCCTACTACTTATGAGTCTACACACAAGGTCGGGGTAAAATTTGGAGGACAAGCAGTAGGAAAGACCATCTCCAATGACATACGTTAAGGGAAGAGTGGATACATGTGACAGAAAGTATGTTTTCTGTTTTGTTATTTTCTTTCTGAGCCTACTCAGTGCAACTATATCAGAGGATTTTACTAAGCCATGCTTGAGGGGAGGGAAATAAAGCAAAAGGATCCTACATCTCCTTGGGGTTGGGAAGCAGCTTGGGCTTTCTGTGGGGCGACCGGGGCAACATTCAAAAGGTCTTGTGGACGTTGCATGCTCAACTTCTTCAGCATATTAACTTGCGTCCATTGGCTAGTTTTTATGAAGCATTTAATTCTGTAGTTTTAGAGCTGTTGAAAGAGCAAAGGGAAGATTTATAACAACATTTGCTAACTCTAGGCCAACTGGTTTGGCACAGGAAAGAACTATGTTTTTCAGAACAGCTTTTCAACATTCCACTGTTAGCTAAAATGTATGAAAATTACAGTTTTTAAATGACCAGATGTTTTTACCGAGAAAGAAATAGATTGCCTGAAAGGGGAAGATGAGGCCTGAACTCGGGCTTCTATGCTACTACTGTCAACTTTTCAGCTAATGGATGACCTACTACCATCTAAAACTACTAAATTTGTGTGATTAATGCTGCTGAATTGCAGCCACAGTATATTTATAATTTTCTCTGTCAGCTTGATACCATTTGTGCAGCATCACTATAAAAGGTGAAGGAGAGAAAAGACGATTAATCTGGTGTCCTTGTACAGAACAATATGGCATAGCTCTCCTCAAAGCAGAAGCTTTCAAGTGAATTAAACTAATGGTTTCATCTGTTTCATTTCCAGCTCTATTTTTTTTAAACCAAGAGCAGCAGATCCTTTCCATGTTGTCTGCTTCTCTAGACAGAAACTGAGACTAGAAATGTTCTTGCTTTTGGCTTCAAATTGCTCCGTATAGCACAATCATCCAGCACTTTATTCATGTGACTTATCAAGAGCATGGGGATCTTATTTTGGCCACCCATAATAGTCTAATTGGACTGGCCTGTGTTAAAAATCTGTGCTGGATTGATGGGATTCTTCAAATGCTTTTCTTATTGCTCTGTTGAGCTGTTACCAGTCAAACGAGATTAAGAACAAAGAGAAGATGTGATGGTCTTGGGTTGCAATCCTCCTCCTTACTTTATAGCCATTGTTTAAGGTGTCCAAAAGAAATCCCATAATAGAAAAGCTCTTTTTGCCTCTTCTCCTTCGAAGCAGACACTTGTTAAGGGGGGAATTAAATGAAGCTGAAGATGGTGGAGGAATTATTGAAACCACAATTATGGCTGTGCAAATGTCGCTCTCCAGTGGAAAGGAGCCAGTTCCTTCGCAAGGCCCAGCTGGCTGCCTCCGTGCCCAAATACCAGGAGTTCTTGTGTTGCCACCACTGCACTATAGGTGGGAGCAGGAGCACCCTGAACTCCCTTACCAACCCCACAAAGTGCAGCTCAGTGCTTGGCAGGAGAAGGCAGGGGCAGTCAGCACCATGGGGATCAAGCCCAGAAAGTCTGCTTCTGCTCCTAAAAAGGCATCATCATCTGGCTCTGCTTCTCTTCTAAGAGAGTTGACAAAAAAGCTACTTAAAAATCTGTTTAAAATTACATATTCTCTGCTAGAGGGTTTGCTAAGCTCATTATAGAAGTGGAATGAAATTCCACAGCACGTTTAGCATTTTTCTTGTTCTTATTTTCTGAGCTTTTCCAACCTAATAGAGAATGACTGATCCTACTGGTGATCTGAGAGAGACACAGTGGAGGAATCGCAGCAGGCTGAGCACCATAGCAATACTGTGACTACCAGTTTGGCTACTTCATTGTGCAGGCTGATCCAAGGAGGGATTAAGAGGATTTTGTTTTCCATTTTTTAAGTTGAATGGGCTGGGATGAAAGCCTTTTCCTGAATTTCTGAACAAGTCAGGATATTTAGAAAAGCAGTAACAATGGACTGCACCAGACTTGGACTTTGAGCAATATGAAATCATTTTCCATAGGAGACTGACTATGAAACCACCCAGCTTCCCTGTCTTTGATCCTTTAGTGGTCACTGATGACCTCTCATCTTTCTCTGTTCCTTAAAGCTTTCTGCAAGAGCCACCCTGCCGCTGTCTGGCAAGTAATGGGAAAAACGCAGGCCTGGAACGTCTGATTGCCAGGATGTATTAAAGTCTGAGGGATGTGTGGTGGTTCAGATCAAATACAAATCAACCATAAGCCACGGCTTAAATTTAGGTTGACCTTCACCTTCTGACAGGTTTGAAAATGATTGATTGTTTTTCATTTATTCCTCCACACCCCACCCCCCACCCTCCCCACCCCTGATTCCTAATTAAGGACAGAAGCAAAGGGAACAACTAATTGTTATCACCAGTTTGGATTTCCAGACTAAGAAACGTCAGTTCAGGGAAATGTTGTCCAAATGTTTTGCTGAACTGACCCACAGCCAGAAATTTTCAACACTGTGCTCATTGCTAATCTGTATGCATCAAATCATGCACATTTTTCTCTTTTAGCACCTACCACTTGTGCCTGAGGACCGTTCAGGTCTTGACCAAAGCTTCTGCCATAGAGGCAGGATTTCTGTTTTCCACTAGCAGAGAGAGTGCAGGCAAGGAGGGGTAAGCCTCTGTCATTGTTTAAGGACCAATGCCTTGCTGGAGATTGCTGACTTTTAGTCCCTGCCACCACAGCCAGCTGCAGACTTTGTTGACACTTTTGCAAAACCAAGGCCTCAAATGTATTAGCTTTTGTGACCCTTTGAAGGCTACTGCTATTTAGATAACTTCACCCATATATCTGCTGCTTGATATGTACTTGTTCTGTGCAATTAAGGGCTTTGCAGTTACCTCACTTAAACTGGGCATAGTTTTACAAAAACTATTACCAAGGCTGTACAAATGGCTAAGCAAGTGCTCAGTTCAGCAGATTGCAAAGAAAAAAGGAGGCCCTTGATTTGGAGCAAGCTAAACAGTACAAAAATTTGTGATTAAACATCTACTGCAGCTCCTGCAAATTTGCACAGTAGTAAGGGCACATATGGAAGCAAAGGTTCATCAGTTGGCTCCCAGAGGGGAGGAGGAGGAGGGTTTGTCTTCTTCCCTCCCTCCCCCTGTCTGTAGCCCAGCAGTTATCTCAGCTGGCTTATGTTATAAATGACCCAACTTCAAATCTTGCCTGTCTGATTTGGAGGGCTCGAGAGGCTTACCCCAACTTTTAGCTTCTTTCACGAGGAATACCAGACATCTACACCAAGCAATTATTTTATATAGTTTCCCTTTAGGTCATCTTGCAGCAGGAGGCCCACCCTGGGAATCACTCCAGTCCTAGCACATGGGGACTCTCAACAGGCCAACACACTGAAGGACTGTTTCTGCTTTAGGCACTAGCAGCAGCAACCTGAGCCAATAAATCTTCTATCCCTTAAAAATGAAAAATCGACCAGAAAAACCCATCAAATCCTTATCTCAAAGTAGGTCACCACTAGGTTGATTATCAGATGTATTAAAGTCCATTTTTATGCTTAATTGTACTCATCAGAAATCTACCAGATTAAAAAACAGTGAAAGGTTCTTTTTCAATATGTAGATGGGAAAGGTGTCAGAAAGACAACAGATACTGCCAGCAATCACATATAATAATTTGGAAGTACATTACACCTCTAAATGAAGCATGTCTGTTAGTGTTCACACACATCACAGTGTCTGAGTTTATGTTTAAAGACCATAAATAATTATGCAGCCGAAGTAATAAAGCACATGCAAGCTACTAACATAGAGACAGCATGACTACAGCAGTCCAAACTGTCAGGTATAGTTTACAACTTCACAAAACTTTGGAAACAACAACTGTGAAAACTGGCTATCCACATGTAGCAGAAATTTCTTCTACTGGCTGAGATCACGCACAGAGCTGAATCCCAGATGTGTATTTTTGTGAGTATCCACACTATAGGTATACATGCATGTGTATATATGCAGAAATACTAAGACCACCAAAAATATTTTTTTATTTTGCCATTTTCTGAAGCTTATTTAGATTTTTCTCCAATGGATGTAATGAATAACAAACAAAGCAATTTAAATCATTATCAGGATAATCCACTACCACTCAAAGTTTTGAATAATATCCATAGCTTTAAAACACATTTAGCAAAATATGACCAATACACTTAAATTCAGCCTATTGGTCAGTATATCTGGAAGATAACTTTTATTTATACTGCTATCATACAAATGAATTGCAAAGGAAGAGAGTATAGTCAGATTACTCTATGTAAATGAGATTATATTTATGAAAACACATATATATGTATAGTTATACAAAAAATACTATGTACAAATAAATCTCAATAAATTCTGTCAAAATCTAAATCTTTTTTAATGTATTCTTTGGAACAATGCATACAAACTTCAGCTGTGAGCTTGATCTCAGTCAATGGAAGAGATTTGTCGATACTCTCAAGTAGACATTTTCACAGTTTTCATTTCCAAACTTCTGCAAAGTAATAAATCACATCTGACAATTACTACTCACTTGCTGCATTTCAAAATTGCTTTGTTCAGAAATCAAATGAGGCTTGTGAAGTGGCAGCAACTGTACTTTGTCATTACTTCAGATTAGAATTTTTGTATAGGGCATTTCTATTTCAGTGTTTTGAGCTATCACTGTTTTTTAATTGTTCATGTGGTAAGTAAAATCAACCAGATTCACAACTGACTGTGATTCTGTTGAAGACAGAAGACCTTCCTCCCCCAGCCAGTTGAAGGCTCAGGATATTTGTGAGCAGACAGTGTAAAGTTAATTGTAAACTTAGAGGTAATTCCCTGACATTTTATTGGTTTGGTTCTGTAAAACATGCAATAATTATGCCCATTTTCAGTATTAATTTTAACACTTTAGAAGATTTTTAAATATGTATATTTCTGTTTGTTTGTTTCAGTTTCCCTTTTTTTAGTACTTGAAACCCTTGTCTGAGATTTTGAGGGGAAAGAGTCAATTCCCATCAGCAACAGTGTTCTTTTTTTCTTACCAAAGGACAAAATCCCCATCCCTCTCAAATCCCTGAAAGTTCAGGTTCTAGGCCAGAATCTGACAAGCAACATGTTTGATGTTAATAATTTTCTCTTGGGTCTCTCTGTTGATCTATTTCTGTGGGAGACAGGGGGACCATCACAAATCGGTGGCTCGCCTGGTGCTGTCCAAGGTAACGGCGTGCTGCCATGCTTGGCTGCACCCAGGGCTGTTCCATGACACACAACTCAACACAACTGTGTGCTGCACTGCTCACAAAGCCAGGGACAGCACTGCTTCGTCAGCACTGCTTCCATCTTCTTGGGACTTGAGTAGCAGTCATGACTGGGACCTCTTCCTCAGTTCTTGGGACTTGAGTAGCAGTCATGACTGGGACCTCTTCCTCAGTTCTAAAGGCAAGACAACATGCACAGATCCAAGTACCAGCTTTTCAACTTATCTGAATCTTAACAGGCCCCCTCAAAACAACCCAAACCAAGCAAAGGTTAATATCTGTGTTTGAAGAGCCTGTGAAATTTTGGCAAATGTCTAATCACAGTAAATCAAAATGCATCATACATTATTTTAAGGTTCTTTAAACTTCCCAGAAACATGTCTCTTTGCTGTCTCAGTAAATCTGGTAAAGCCAAAATTGCAGGGCCACAAAAGTTGCATTCTTAGCAGAGACTGCATGCAACCACAGAGATCTACTTGGCAGGAAGGGAGAAAGAGAGATCTGTGTGTATGTTTGCATACACCTTCACTGTTTCAGGCAATGTATAATAATTTCCCTTGTGAATAGCTATAAAGTTATTGTAGCATTAAAGCTGGATAGACCTACAGTAATGGTATTTCCTGACATTTCCAGATGTTAAAAGGTCAACAAAAACAGTACGTATGGAAACAATCTCTTGTCATTACATTCTATAGCATGAATTAAATAAACATTTCCTCTTTTTTCTCCCTTCTCCTGTCATTCAATGTAGAAATCTAAACTATGCCATGAAAATAGCATGAAGGCAGTAAGAGTTTTAATTAAACAAGAATTCAATAAAAGCAATCTATTCAGTTTCAGTCAGATCCACTTTTTCTTAACTTACTAAGAGGTAATGAAATTACAGCAGTAACCACTGACTTAAACATGAATCTGTCCAGAGAAACTCTTCCTCAAACTCCTAGTAGCAAGAGCCACCCATCCCTAACCAGTACACAGACTGTTAACACACTGTGTTAGCTGCCTTTGCTTCACACATTGTGCAAGAGCACAGGTCCCAGTGAAGCATTAAAGTTCAGACACTGCCTTGTACACACTGACAAGCCCATCAACAATAACTTTTCAACTGTTTTTGAATCAGGATCCAGTAGGATCCGGCTACTCCTATCATCAGCCTTAATTTCGATAGGTCACACATTAATAGACAGCTCAGCATTGGGATGGTCAGCACAGACGGACAATGCCCATGAAATCATAGAAACATTTAGATTGGAAAAGACCTCCAGGGCCATCAAATCCAACCTATGACCAAACACCACGTCAACACCACGGCCCTCACAGCGTTGAGGGCCGCATCCATATTTCTTGAACACCTCTGAGAATGGTGACTCCACCACTTCCCTGGGCAGTTCACTCCAATGCTTAACCCCGCTTTCAGTGAAGAAATTCTTCCTGAACTTTCCCTGGCACAACATGAGGCCATGTTCTCTTGTCCTGTCACTGGTTGTCTGGGGGAAGAGGCACCTGGCTACAATCTCCTTTCATGCAGCTGTAGAGAGTAACAACATCTTCCCTGAGCCTCCTTTTCTCCAGGTTAAACACTCCCAGCTCCCTCAGCTGTTCCTCATACGACTCACTCCAGACCCTTGACCATCTGTTGCCCTTCTCTGGACATGCTCCAGCACCCCAATGCCTTTCTTGTAGTGAGGGGCCCAGAACTGGGCACAGGACTCGAGCTGAGGCCTCACCAGTGCTGAACACAGAGGGAGAAATTTCACAGCCTGATTATCTGGTCCAGGGGAGAAATGCAGCTATTTTTGCAGCATGGATCTGAGACACCAGCTCTGCACAAACAGCAGAGGTTGCCCTTTCTTAATAGTTTCTTGTATTGCCAGACAGTATGGATAATGTCTTCAGTGTGTTAAGCTGTAAATGTTATTTCATGTAAAATCTTGGTGGACACAATGATGATCTGCCAGAGCATGACTGGGCTAAGACACCAAAGTTGTGACTTATCTGACCTGATATTGTAGTCCTCAGTCATCTGGTAGGCTGGAACAAGAACAACTCTTCCATGAAGAGCTGTCAATAAACTTTGAACCAGACTGTTGACAGCAATGCTCACCATAAAAGCAGTAGCACTCTGACGTTCCCTTAAGCTGGGTATAAACAGAACCCTTCTGGATGACGAGACTGAAAGGCTCTGAACAGAAGATGAGCACTGCAGTGCAGGAGGAGTGGGGATGTGTATTGACTAGGGAGAATGAGAGACTGACCTGGTGTAACACCGTGGAGACTCTGCTGTGTTCCGGATACAGATGTCCTATGCAGCCTGTGTGAAGAACTACAATAGCAAGAAAGGGTGAGGTAGAACATACTTCCATGAAAGCTCCTCACTTTGGGCTACTGGTATCACTATTTCTTGTGTTTGCTGAAGTTCAGGGTGAAAGATCCAGCCTTCCTCTGGATCAGCTAGAGAAGTCACTTAGCTCCTTTATGGACCCATGTAAAGAAACCCATGTCCACCACTTCTCTATTGTTACAGACTTTCATCACCAACAATTTAATACCCTGTTTTGGTTGTCTCTATCCCAGTTTTCCATTTTTCACTCTTGATTGACCTTGATTCATCTGAAAATGATGACAATATTCAGGCAAATACATCAGGAACGCTTGCATTAAGTGCAGATACTAAGGATATTAAGTGCATGAGGAATTCAGACTGGTGATTTGTGCTGCCAACAGTGGGACAAGGCCCTGGGACCACCAATCCCATGTTACAGTGGCACTTGATAACAGCTACCCAGAGGAATGTGATTTCCTGACAAAAAGCCAACAACAAATCGAACTTCTGCTCAACGAATCAGCTCTATGAGAGCCCTAACAAAGTATCTCTGAGGGAACAGGCAGTTCTGTCAAAGTCAGTGAGACTTGGAAATGTCTTCTGCTGTCAATTTGTTTTATTGCTGCAAATGAGTTTCCTGTGCTTTCTCTGCATCTAAATACGTAAATAAATAGATAAATAAGTTGGTCTGTACCAGGGATATTCCTCACTTCATCACCAGATCTTTTTTTCTGCAGAAAAAACCTGGTAAAGCACAAGTGAAGAGTTCTAAAATGGCACCACCACCAGTACAACCACACCAGTAAGTTATGTTTGCCCCCCAAATAACTAGTTGTATCTGCTGTAGAATACCACATGTTGTTGATTTGATTCAAATCAGCTTTGACTCTGTTGCAAGACCAGTTTACTATAGGCATCCTCAATACTTTTGGTACAGCTCACCAATAACATCTGGAGAACAGCCTGATGTACTGAAATTCTACTTCGTTCTCACGTTTTGTGCGGGTGTGACAATAACTTCTCTTGTGGCCCTCTGCTTTCATAATTGGTGCTGCTGCTTTGTCCCAAATCTGAAACAGGGCCTGAAAACTGTACACCTCCTGAAGAGAAGCTATTTGCCACACTGGCTTTGGCACTTTTTGGCCTTCTAGACATCTTTTATCTTCAAATGATTTTCAACAGACAGAAAATGCATGAACCCATACAGTGGTTGCACTGTGCATTGTTTCTTCTGTCACCCTCTCTGTCCACCCTTCTGGAGGACAAATTACTTCTGCAAATATCTGGGATAAGGCATTCATACTATTTAGACCCACTGCTTTCAGCTGCACAGTAGCACACACCTAATCTATGTGCGGAGTATGATGCTTCACCTTTCACCAGACCTGTAGCCTCACATACAAAATGGAAAAGGAGAGTTTCTGGTAACGTAACAGTTCAGAGCATAAAATGCTGGTTAGATCTTCAAACACACCCCATACCCCTCAGTTCAGAGGAAGATGCATGAGGCTCTAAGGACAGATTAGGGTCGACTTCAGGAAGTTCCATCCCAAACTTTCTTTCCAGGACCTGGACCCAGAATGAATACGGTAGGAAAAGCCTCCCTAATAAGTCAAACTCTTTCTTCTTTCACTAAATAAACCAAACATTTTTCTAACCTGTATTGTTTCTGGCTCTGCTCACTGCTCAGCCCCTTATTATAGCTTACTCCAAAATTCCTTACTGGGTGTTTGGCAGAGTGAGTATGATCTATAGCGTGACCTTGCAATTCAGTGCACTGCTGTCATTCTGCATAATGCACTGTAAAGCATAGCTTTTATTGGAAATGAAGCTGCATAAATAAACACTCTAATGTGAAGTAAAACATTTTGCATTACCAATGTGCAGATACATCTTGGGAGAAGTTAGTTACTAGAGAGCCAAAAACCAAGCAGTGATGTGCCTGTATAGTATATTATTTTGATCCTTTAAAAATGTAGCCAGTGCCTAATAATTTTTTTCAGTTTTGCAGTCTTTCATTAGGGGGAAGATTTTTTTGCATACTACAGAGAGCTGAATGGCATTAAACCCTTCTCTGGGGGTCTTTCATCCACATGATCTTCAACCCTCTGCTCCATGTCTATAGACAGACACCGATTGCATGAATTAAGGAACAAGCAAAGTGAATCCAGTTTTGCAAACCTGATCAAAGATGAGTTATGCTTTAGTTATCTAAGTGCCTCTTCATCTCTGCCATAGTAGCTTTACTTTTCTTACATATGCTGTCTGACAGCTTGTTGAAAAACCATCTTGCTAATGCATGCACTCTAACATGCTTCAATTTTGTGCTTTTTCAATCCATTATTAATTGACCCATCACTATTTGTTCAGAATTCAAGGCTGACTGCCTCCAGTGCACTTAAAAAACATATGGGCAAAATTCATAGGCATCAGCTTTGCATACCATACAACACGAGAGGTGACGGTACCAATTACGTGTCTGGAAGGAGACGCTCCAGCCGGGCTACAGACAGTTAGCTAATATTATTCCAGTGTGTCATTTTGAGAGGGAATAAACCTGTCATGGTCATCAGCTATGTGAAGTGCTGGGATCGTTAGGCTAACTCTGGCAGTATCATGCTGGTTGGGTTGGTTTTTCAGTAACAATACTCACAGTCATTCAGTCAAATACTTGTGCCAAAACTTTCACCCACAGGAAATGCTGCTCCTCCTTTATGAGCACTTTGGTGCTTTGCTTAACAGGTTGCAGTGTCACATCTGGCACACCTTGGAGAGCCAGCAACAGGCATTCAACCTGGTCTCTGCAGCAGACCATTCCCAGGGAGGTTGTTTTCTCCAGAAAATATACCCCAAAACAAAAATAAGAGAGAACATAATGAAAAACACAGAGCCAGAGGATAGCAAATACAGCTGCTTTCTCCTTCCTCCATTACTTCAAGGCCATCCCTGCAATATGGGTTTCATTAATGGCTCAGAGACAACACTGCAGAATGACAAGTTCAAGATGTTATTGGAAAAGCCACCCCTTTGGTTTGGGACAGGGGTGGGGAAGAGGATTTTCCTTTTTTTTTTTTTAAAAAGCAACTTAAAAAAAATTATTATTAGGTGAATTGTAACACTGGCAGCAACTGGGCTGGAAGTAAAAATATGCATATGCACTTAACCAACAGCAAAAACTGCAGCTTTGTCCAAAATAGAAAAAAAAAGGCATAAATATGAGACATATGCTGGGTTTCAGCAGCTGAGTACAGCTCTTGAATTTGCTCAACTGAAAGGCCTTTGGATCAGGGTCAGTCACTTCATCTGTGCTTAGACACAGATTGATGGAGCTCCCATCCCCTATTCATAGTTTTCTACTAACTCACACAAACAATTACTTCACAGTGTCATCATATTTGAAAGTCAGGTACTATAACAATGAAGCATAACGATATCAGACAGCATGATGTTAGTGAACTATAAAAACACAATCTTTTCACTGAGAAATACATGGATTTCACCTTAAAGTGGGCTTTCAACTTGGCCAATTACCAAAGTTTCAGATATGTAAAACAATTCTACCAAATCGGAGTGGAAATAAGACAGCACAGTTCTGAAACTACCTCTAAGACACTAATTAGTATTTGAGGCTACCACAGACCAGCCCCAGCACGGGCATTGCAGCCCAAATAACTGCTACACCCACTGCAGCTGAGCTTGGCTGCAGTTGGCAGCAGGGCACCAGTGCCAGGCTCAACCCTTTGATCTTCCAGCCTCAGCCACACACCCCAGGCTCCAGGACAGCCAGATCTCCACCACTCAAACAGGTGTTTTATTCACAGCTGGCAATGTAGAATAATTTTACAAAGCTTGAATTTGCTAGTCAAAAAGAAACCTTCCCAGTGCATAGCAGGATACCGTGGCCTCAGCTGGGCACAGCCTGACAAAACCCAGCTGCCCTCAGCCTCGCTGAGGTTACCCCGCTTCTCTCACCAAGCATGGGGGAGAGCACAGTGGGGCTGCCTGCACCTAACAGCCCCCTGAAGAGCTGTGCATGAAACAATCCTACTGGATACATCACCTGAAATGGAGAACAACAAGAAATTGATGAATTGCTCTGCTGCAGTCCAGGACAAACTAACAACCCACGTTCCACCTGCTGAGACAGGAAAGGACCCGTCCAATGAATGTAGACTGTCTAGCCTCTTGCATCACATCTACAAAGTTTAAAAAGTCAATTAAGAAGCCTCTATTCTAGAGTGTTTTTATGCATAAGTATTCTAGACTAGGCAGACTCTAGATATACATGCCGTAACAGGTTTACTTGGGCATTTGTGGTGAGCTGTCCTAGTACTACTTTTTAGAGAAAACACTGGATACTGAAAGTCTCCTTAGGTCTTCTCACATACTACTGATGTAAGAATATTAAACTCATCCCTCCTGTCTTGCATTATGTATTCTTCGCCTGATTATTTTTCAGTTGTTTTTGTGTGTGTGCACGAATTCCAAGGCACATGTGCAAATTAGGATTCCTGTCCCATGCCAGTCTGGGCACATGATTTATCTACATGCTCATTTAAAAATGTGAGTCTTGTCACTTCAATCTGCTACAGTAATTTAGATCTAATGTGCCAGGGGTTTGAAGGGCTATTTTTCCTCTCTGTGGACAAACTGCTATATTGTGGTTACATTCCTACTTAATGCCATGAAGCCACTTAAAAGAACTAACCTGCTCTATGCAAATGTTAACAATAACAATCCTCTGGTAATACCGTTCTACTTAAAATAAAAATCAGCTGCTGCTGTTAGAGAAATATGCAGGTACTCTGACCCATGGCATGATGGCAGAGAGTACTCCTCTGCTTGCATCTCTGTCACAGAAAAAAACTGGATGTGAGCTCCGAAATAACTAGATTGCTCTGGATATATTTGCAAATAAAATGAGCATACAGTTAGCTCCATGTAACTCTCTCTCACAGCATTCTCCCTTCTTTTTCTTTTCCATAGTACGACAGAGAGCAACACAGGAATCCAGTACTATGCACCATGGTTAAAAGAGCATCAGCAGCAGACTTGGAGACAGGTAGATGGCTCTGAGGCCAAAGCAGAGGCCCAAAGCATACCAAAGGGTAAGAAAAGTGCTGGCAACTGGGTGCCACGTCTGGAAGACGTATAACTTCATCTTGCAGATGCTGAGCTGAGTGCCCAAAGCAGTTGTCTTCAATTATGGTGAGAGCCAAAGGGTGGAGAGAAACAAAAAGGGTAATGAGGACTAGATGCTGTTCTGCCAGTTCCTGAAAGATTATATGTTTATTCATTTAGTTACCAAAACACCAAGCATTTTCAAGAGAAATCTAAACTTTGTGTATGTCTAGGTGCAATACAAGTGCACAAGCTAAGCTGCATGCCAGACGGTAGTTAGCTACAGTGGATGGCAATATTACTGATGTTTATTTATAACACCCTCTTGGTCAAAACCCAGGAATCTGGCATATGTACTGAGGCATTATGAAATTCCCCCAAATTATCATCACAACTAAGAGATTATTATCTGCAGAACACCAAGAATGTGCTTTGTAGCACACACTGTCCTTGTCCTAAATGCTTATATTCCTGTTTGAAATGTCACTTGTCAGGAGGGAAGACATTTGTCCAGGGAAAGTTTAAGGTCAGTAACAGCATGATTTATTGTAGAAACATCATGACTCTGCTCAGGAGACATTGGCAACTCTTCAGGAAACACTGATTAGATGGTGAAAAGCTTAGCTTTCTTCTTTGTGGAACAATACACTCTAGCTGGGTTCTTTGTACTGAAACATTGTATATGAAGCAAATGAGCAGAGACTCAAATGGAGGAGACACTTAACTCATGTCCTCAGCACCTCCTGCTTTCGGCTTTGCCTTAAGCCATGCAAAACATCTCTTTGAGGCACAGGCAGTACAGCTACAAATAAAAAATCAGGCCATTTTTAGCTCTGGCCCTGCGAGTCTCCACAGCTGATGTTATTCACAGCTCCCCTTTCTGCACTGCCTCAGGTTTAAATGTAACTTACTCCCAAGGCTGTGCCTCTCCCCACTGTTAGATCTTCTGTCACAGGGCATCATCCCTCCCTTCCTGCTGTCCATCACCGAGTTTGGGTCTGGGCACCACTGTCCACTGCCTTTCTCAGTGCAGTAGTAACAGAAGGCCAATTGCTGCTCAAGGTGTTCTGAGGAGTCAGACCAAAACCAAGCTCTACCAGGATGCAGGATTTGTCTTACCATGCAAGGGCAAGTTCCACTGCTGGCACACAGGCATCTCATGATTAATGTTTTTCTCTTTACTGTATCAAGTCTGGTTTAAGCTGTAGATGTTAATAGTTAACACTGCCCTTTTACTTAATCTAAACCACCTTGAAAACTCTGGGTGGCATTTACTAACAAAGTATGTGCAATAAAATAAATGGGTTGTATATACTAGTAGGATAACATTCTTTAAATGGTTGGAATCTCAAATGAAGCATGAATAATGGGTAGTCTAACACCTTTGCAGTTAGACAAATCTGAACCAGCCAGACTGTGGGTACTTGGCTTTTCAGATGTAAGAAATCAGTAATTTTATTTGTCAGAATCTACAGTAGGCTCTGAACGTTTTTCTTATTCCTTGACTAAAATAATAAATCAAAGAAATTCATGGTGTCATATGCAAATGGAGACACTACGATTTCAAAACAGAAGGAATACAGCTTAAGGCCTGGCTTTCTGAAATCTTAACCTTTTAAATGTAAAAAAAAAAAGAAAAAAGAAAAAAAAGTGATATGATTAATTTTGCTACCAGTTCCAGCAAAACGTGGACATAATAAATTACAGCAAAGACAGAACGACAATTCTTAAATCTGGATATCCATCCACTGCTGCAAGCAGCAGCACTGCCAACTGTGCCCACTCACTCTTCTAGTGGATTGAGTGTCTTTTGTTAAGCCTTCAAAGTTTCAAAACATGCTGTTCTGAAGTCCACAGCCTTTTGAATCAATGGTTTGTGAAAATAATTCACCAACACA
>VYZQ01065239.1:101575-115350 GCA_013400655.1 Mystacornis crossleyi
ATTCACCAACACATACAATGGTTCAAGCACTATGGTATATAACAGTGTGCTGGCTGTATCAATCATAGTTTTAGTGTTGGGGATTCTGTGAGTTTAATACAAATTGTTTGCCAAAGGAGAATGTTACCTGGAAAGAAGAGAGGTTACTTAAAGTTTTTCTTCCAGATCAATTAATGCCTTACTTTTGAAGGTTACTTGTACCACCCAGTTGTTCATGGGCGCAGGGCTATAAAAAATTCCACCACTGGAGTTTAAGAGATATTAGAAAAGTAACATGCAGAATCCTAGCCAAAGAAGTATTTTATCTTTGTAGGCAGAACTTGGTAAACTAAGTTTCACATTTTCCTCAATTAATTTTTGCTCCTGATGGAATATGTAGATGAAAAACACATCAAGCTGTTCAAAAGATGGCTGCCAAAGATTCTTACTATTCTGCAAATATAAATATAGCCCTTGATTTAGAAAATGAACACAATACCTTATGTTTTTGTGGTTAATTTTTTTAACGCAAACAATGGCGAAAACCTTGAACAACCAATTCATAACTTATACGTGTTCCATGTATGGGCAATTTGCTAGAACTAGAACTGTTAACTAAAAAAAGTATTTATTTCTCGCTCTAGCTCCAACTTACCTTATTTACAACCTGATAATCTGGTTTAAAATACTTAGTTTACAGATTTATAGGAGTCATATGTGATCAAAGACCACACCTTTGAAAACATATATTTGAAGTATTGTCTCAAAATAATAAGTTATGTTTATTTACCTAAATTCTGTCTCACACATGCGAAGTATCAGGAGTCATTTGAAACTTAAAGATCCATAATAAAGTTCTGAACAAGAAAAATAAAGGCTATGAACATACTTTTACAACCACTCTATAATTATCAACAAGGCTTTCTTTATGAAACTGCTGTTTCTCTTAGTTGCTTTAGTTAAATCCACACAGGACCACAGAAAGGGAAACATCTCAGTTCCTGTGTAAAATGCAATCTTTTCCCTCGATGGCAAGAGGAAAATCATGCTGCATAAGAATTCTTTAATATATTTGCTTTTAGAGTTTATTGACTTTACTTCTACTAGTATTCTACCATATACGAATAACATTAAGTCACCAAAACTGAATCCTTGCTGACTTAAAAAAACCATCCATTCAACAACAGTTTTGAATGAGTTGTATTAATTTAAGCAGTATGAAGCTAACGACAGAGAGCAATAGGTCAGCTAACCATATTTTAAAGGTTTTCTTTCTTAAAAAGGGGAGAAAAAAATCAAACACCGTGCACCATAAATTAGGATTCAGTGACTGAACGGTGGAGCAAACATCCCTCTGGGATAATAAATCAAGTTAGTACTTGAATTTGTATCATCTTAGAACATCTTTCAACATTATTTATTAGGTAGCTGAATGATTTTATCTTATCCATGTGTAGTCATCTAGCTCTGCCTGTATCAAGCTGTTCCAGACAGCATCTCTCAGAGCAGTAGCCTGTACTGTGTTGGAAAGAAGCTACCATTGATGAATATGGTTTTGATTTTGGAAAAGTGAGCTGTCTGTCTTTATCATGGATTAAGGTATCATTCGAAGGTACACAGCACACTTGGCTCGGAGTGGGCCAAGGTAGTCTCCATCCCCAGCAGCCCTCCAGCCAGGCTTCCCATCTGTTTCTCATAATGCTCTCCAGCTACATTTCATCCTGCACGCTGAAGAGATGAAGCTAGATTAAAAGCAGGCCCAGCAACGATAGGTTTCAGAAGTTGAGGCAGGTATTCTAATTATGTAACACATGTAGTCATTTCTGGTACATAAATTGGCTTCTTACTGGTATGTATTTGATTGGTACCAGTTTCTCCAAGAAAAGGCATGCTAAGTTAAATGACATCAACCTGCATCAACCCATCAGGATAAGGAAAATTTCTGTTTGTTTTGCCTCTTTAGCCCACTTCTAACTATATTTTAATTAAACACTAGAAGACTAGTAAATACAACCTGCTTAAACTCTTGTAGCCACAAAGATGTCATTTCCCTGGGCAGGAGATGCTACAAGAGGACTCACATTTTCTCAACCCCATCTTGTCACTCCATTTTCAACACCACAGCCTCCACTTTGCAACAAAGTTCACCCTGGCACAGACCCTCAAGCTCACACAAAGCCCCCCAACGCTCAGCGGGATTTAAGGGCTGTAAGCTTCCTAACAGGCAGATCCTATTGCAGCACTGGGGACAACTGTACCAGAAAAATGTGATTTAGAGTTGCCATAGGTACTATTTCAAGAGTAGCATACAAAGCTATGTAGCAAGCATTACACTTGCTCAGTGATAGCCTTCTGTGTATTGGTTGAAGTTACTTCCGTTGTTTCTGAAATAATTTATTTAGGCCCATGTTCAGGAATGCATTCAAGTATAATTTTAAATATAATAAGCTAGAAATAGAATAAAATAAATCATCTAAAGTACACTGAAATATCTGGCATGGAATTTTTCTGAACCCTTTTTAGGAAGTTTCTGACTTAGAGCAGAATTAATGAACATCCTGATGCAAGGAATCACATGGTTTGTCTAGTAAATAAAAGGTAAACAGCCTCTCTCCGTTGAATACTGACACTTTTAAAATACAACCTCTCCAAAATCAAAGCAAAGTCAATTTGCTGAAAGTGGTGCAAGCCAGAGGTGACTGTGTTATTTCTCTACTCTAATGGAACAAGCATCAACCCTTCATGTGTTTCCCATATAACTGGGCTTATTGAGCAAAACACTGGATTTCTATTGGTTTTTCTGTAACACAAACCAACACCTAGTGCTACTGTCATGTCAGGATATGATCGGAGGACCAGGTATATTTGTACCACGTGTCAGCTCTGGTGTATACCACTGCAGGCCAACCTATTTTAAATCTATTGATCAGCTCCATGACTTTTTTTTCCCCACTCAGCCCATGAACAGACAGTGAGCTAGCAAACTGCTTTGATATACAGCAGACTTGAAAACTCCCCAAAAGTTACAGCCATCTAGTAGAGAGATTTAAACGGATATATTTGATTTGTCACTCTTCCTTAAACCATTGTGCCAATAAACAGAATACCTTCATATTTGGTGTGAACCTCACATTTCTCCTGAACTGCACTGGAATCCTGAACTTTCACCTGTCTGACATGAAAGGAGCATTTCACAGAATTTACTGTTTAGTGGAATTTACTCTACTGGATTCCTTTTTTTCCTCTTATCCCACAGGAGGTTAAGGCTTCAAGACAGTTGACAAAGTTCAGCAGGGGATAGCATTATACACACTCTGTGTGCATTGTAGCTCTATATTTAAGAACACATTTAGTTACAATTTATTTCCATGGCCTGCTTTCTTTTTCAGCAGCCTGTGTGAATTCTTTTAGGATGACATTAAATCAATCAGCTGCACCCATTGTGTTGGATTCAATACAGAGCAGCCCAAAGAACACATAAGCCCAATGCCACTCTGTCTCTTAGGAATTACATGCTTGCTTAAAGTAAATTATGGTGTATTATAATACAAAAACTGTCATGAGTTATTTGTGGCTAAACACCAAAACAAAGTAATATGTGGCAACATCTGATACTCAATTGACTTAAAGGTATTTGCTCCAAGGATTAGTTACTAACCAAAATTATTGCCATTATCTTGTTCTGTAACAAAACTGAGCAGGAAAGAAAAGTAAAGCAAAGGCACTGTATGTGGCCACAAAAAGTCCCATCCTTAAGCTAACACTCAGCTACATGTTGGGCCAGCCCTCTCAGCCTCATTCCCTCCCCCTAAACTGAATAAACCTGGCATTTTACTTTTAACTTGGTCCTCCCCATCCAGGCTCCAGCTGTGTGTTGATCTGTCCCTTTGCTCAGTGCCACAAGCCAACTCTGCACACCCAGTGTTCCTCATACTGCTCTCCTTACTTTTCCTTTCACCCATTTTGTTTCCCCAAGCCCGCTGGAGCCATCCTGACCATCCTGAATCTCTGGATGCTATCACAAGGCAAATAATCTGAGGTGTAAAAGACCCCATTCTGAGAGTGAAAGAAAGTGAACTCTCGAGAAGAATGAGAACCTTTCTAGAATAAATACATTTCAAATATTATTTGAATAACTTGCTTTCATCTCTCTTTTTATTTCTTTAAAGTTAATTGGGAAGAAAGAAGGAAAGAAGTCACCAGGACACACATTCCAGGAGTCTCCTTGGTATAAATCAGGCAACACACACACTGCACACCAGCAACAATGAAATGACCCCTTAAAATACTGCATTTCTTGCCAAGCATAACTTCTTTGAAGACTTTAAACTTCACCACTGGCCAAAATTTGTGAGTTCAAAGTCCTTCTTTTCCTAGTTCAACTTGGGGCACAGTTCAGAGAAAGGAAAAAAAGGGCTAAAGCACTTCATCTCACTTAATGTTTTCAGTGGAAAAGCAGGTCCAACAGTTAAGAGAGAGATGCTCTTGGCCTCTAAACACCCAAATGCTCCTTTGGGACTAAAACTATCAGACTCCTGTCATTAGTAATTTGGGCATCCCTGTCCCAGCACTTCTGTGGAAGCTACTCACACTTGCTGTGCTTGGCTCACTTCCAGACAAGACCCAGACCTGGGGTCCTCACCAAGCCAGAGCATGAACTAGAGAACAGGGGAGCAATGTCAGAACTGGCTCGTGGTGGACCCCATTTGGGCTGTACTGCAACAGTACATCAACACCAGAAATCAGAATCACAGAACTTAAAGTTTAATTTAATAATTAACAGAAGGCAAACACCGCAGAGCCTTGCTCCTTGAGTCTTCAAGTTTACAACTTTGTTACTGTGGCTCCTGCACACTTGATAGATTGGATACTAATGGGCCACAGGAAACCAAAACAGATGACTAACATTAGCCAGTAAGTGTAAGCACCAGGGAAAGCAAAAACAGTCTGCTTTTCGCTCCTCCCATGTTATCCAGCTATTCAGAATAAATACAAACACTGAGAAGACTATTCATAATTTGTACTTAAATAGAAACTTCTGTTAGTGGGTATCACAGCAGTTTATGACTGTTAAGTACTTGGTACTAACAGGATAAGTGTCTGACACTCATCTGCAGAAAAAAAATGCATGAAAGAACAGGAGACACTCAAACTGCACAAATGTATTGCACACACCACTGTGGGTGTCACTGAAAATGTGGAAAATATTTAGAAGGGAGAGTGAAATAGATGAAATATAAAATCCTTTATGTCATAAGACTTCAGAAAATAGTTCTTCCCATATGTTTTTCCTTCCACTGTTTTCTGTTGGGGGGGAAAAAAATCCCCTCTTTCCACCGTCTCCCTCTTCAAGAGAAAATGAGCGTCTGATTCCACTGAAAACAGTTGTGTCATGAAACTGAACTCTAATTATTTGAGGGGAGAAAAATCCCAACTGTTTTTCTACCTCTTCTGTTCACAAAACTCAAGTTGCTTTGGGCAGCTATTAACAAAATAACTGCACAAAGTGAAACACTTTTAAAATATCAAAATAGATCAAAAAACTCTGTCACTCTACCCACATCCAGCACACCAAACCTTTAAAAATGCAAAAACATCTGTGCCTGTATTTAGAAAAAATAAAATAAAATGACCACTGTAGCACATAACAGAAAATGGTTTTGCACATAAAGTAAGGTTCACAACTGATCTATACTGGGACAATTATAAAGGATGTGTACCAAGAAAATAGAATTAAAGCCTTAGACTGAATGCCTGTTTTGTAGAGCTTCCATCAGATACCCCTTCACATCAGTCTCCCAGTCCAGTTCACCAAATAAGCTGCTGCCATCTTATGGAAGAGAACTTGAAAAGCACTTGGTGCAAAACCAGTTCTGCACTTCTTCCTTTCCTGCATTTCTTCATCTTCCTTGGTTTACTCTGTGATAAATAACTTTTTTTTTTTTAAGAATTCCCTTGCCTTGCAAAAATCTGCCTATTGTGATGAGGTATTCTTTGGGGAAGTAACTTTTTCACCTCTGATTTTACAGTAACTTTCACAGCATCCAGGAAGTCAAATGGAGTAGTTTTCCAAGAAAGGGAACAAAGGCTGTTAATCCTGACACTGCCTCAGACAGAGGCTTCTTGTAAGATAAAACAAAAACCAGCTGGAGCCATTCAGCCACTACAGGATAGAGTCATCAATTTTGCCCAGTTTTAAGACAGTCATTCAGTGTGGTCCATCTCTGGACTTCTCTACATGGCCAGCGTGAACCAGTTCAACTAAAGGTGTGACTTTTAAAATGCTGAAATGAAAATAAGTCAGTTTAAGCCTGAAGCCGGCACAAAGGTTCAATTTCTCCATCTGTAAGTCACAAAGAACTGCATTTGCAGAACACCAGAGAGATTTGCTGAGAGATTTTACTTTTGTTCTGAAAGGGAAGTCCTTCCACAAGTTTCCATGTTACGCTTTATAGGAAAGCAAGTTTTCAGATAAGGACTGCCTGTGAAAGGAGAGTGTTCAGCAAGGCCAAGATACTGTGTTTGTGTGAACACAGGACTCCAGCAAGTTGAGCACTCTTGTCATGACCTAGGAGGCAATATTTAGCTTGAACATCTGTATCATTAGATTCCAAAAATCATAAACATTTTTGGAAGGAGTATGACCAGTATGAGACGAGCCAAGTGTCTTCCTTGCCCCTCTCACAGCAGCTAGCACTGACACTCTACCAGCAAGCCTGAGCTTCCCCAGCCCTTCTGGGGCTTGCACCAAGCCTTAAAATACAGTCACTGGTCAAACACTTTCTTCGTTTTATCTGACCTGAGCTCTTCCTTTTCCTCTTCCTCCTCATGAAATAGTTTTCAACCCCCGAGTAACCAGGGAAGATGTTAAAAAAGTCCTACTGAGAATGAACAGCTACAATGTAATAACCCTACCTTATTAGGCTATACTAGCTAGATTTGGGTATTATGCAACCAAGGCTCCTACAACATAGCAGCCATAATCCCTATTTTCCCATATGCGCCTAAATGAAGCTTATATAGAGCACCAGCGAACTATTACAGGAAAGCTACAGCTACTTGAACTGGGAGGAAATACATGGTTGGCATCCAGGACACCAAGTGGGAACTCAGGTATGTTAGTTCAAGCTGCAGGTTTCTGCGTCCTTGTAAGATTTTACGCAAATCATTTGTGCCCAAATACTCAAAGGGAGTTTGCCACATAAATGTTGCCTCTGCAAGCCTCCCTGCACACCGCAGAGGACTAATGATCATGCAGAACTCAAGCTTTGAGAGGGCCAACTGAAGGTGCCCAAGACAAATACCTTCCTAGAGAAGGCTCTAGTATCAGCTTGGCAAGTCTCCTTTAGCAGCATTTCTCAGTTATGTCAGAACAGATCATATAATATTCACGTTGGCCTTTAAATAAAAATTCCAGCACTTTCATGGCCACTTATTAACTGAGACATATAAAATGTCAATAAGGAAAGAGACTGTGGTTTCAAGGGTCCACTTAGTCTCTAATCAGAGCATAAAAGATTGTTTTAAACGTATATATAAAAACACATTGCTCTTTTTTTCTTATACTTTTTTACTTTCCTAACAGATTCCTCCAAACACCTTCAGTTAAAATAGTCTTTATATAGTGCCCAGTGGTTTCTCTGGCAAATTTGGAGAGCTGTGTTTTGGGATGAAAGTAAATTGCACCATAAGACAAAAACACATTAGGAGATTTCACAGGACTTGACAAAAATCCACTGTGCACAGGCAAAGGGAGAGTTTTTCAATAGGTCATTTAAAAGATAAAAGCTCTGGAGGAAAGAGTTCTGCTCAGTGGCAAACTGATCTAACCCTTGCAAAGCCTACGGTATAGGCTGCAAGGGAGGCAGAAGGTACAGAGCACGAGAACACACACAAACTCCCACATCTGAAAGTTATTTTACACATGATTAGGTATCATTTTTCATACAGTGCACACATGCACTTGAGCAATGGTGTAGTCCAGAAGAGACCTTTATGTCCATCTGACTTGCAAGCAGTGGGGGGGTGGGGGAGGCAAAATGGAGCGGATTCTCTCTAACATTTAACATGCCAACCCGGGTTTGTACAGCCCAGCTACCCTCCAAATCCAGCTCAGGACGCCACCTGGATCTCCACCTTTGTCTTATACGAGGGATCCTGGCAGACAGGAGTGTACACGGCAGATAGGAGCCAAGTACCAGCCCTTTAGCTCCTGAGGGGAGCAGCTGGAGGAGTAAGACCCCAGTGCACACTCTGGGACAGACCTGCCCCACAGCTTTGAGGCATGTGGTATAAATTGCTTTACATTACAGCTTAAAATACCTGAGGACAGGAAAGGAAAGGGAAAAACTCGCTGTCATACTATCCGCTAGGAAAGGCTATCTATGGCTGCTACTGAGAGTACATTTTTCTCCACCTAACAGTTCCTATCTCTCAAAAAGAAAGTTGCTCCAGTTCCTTCTACAGTGTACACATCTTCCTATGCTTGTGCAGTTCAGTGACATGAGAATTTCACCAACAACTCTCTCAGCAGCACCTCAAAGCACAGCCCCACAGAGATTAAGCTTCCTAACTTTCTAAAGCAATTCAACCATTTTCAAGCCAACATTTTGCTGTATTTCCTTCACCAAATGAACAATAACAAAAAGGCTGGAATACTACAACAGTTTTCTTCTGGCAGAAAACTAGACAAATCAGGTACAGACTCACTAGCTGAACAGAACTCAGCTCCTGCCATGTATCTCAGTAGTTCATATCCTTTCATTTCCACAAAAGGGCACACAGAGCGGGAGGCTCCACCTTTTCCTGGCTGATGACTGACAGTAAAAATACATATGCCCACTAGCATTGATAACATCTTGTTTCTTTGAGGTGTGATGGTTAAAAATGCAAGTTTCACCATGAAATCTTCCCTGTTCATTAAGACCTGCCCAACAGCTCTCTCACCTTTAACACCCAATTCCCAGCTGCACCGAGAATTCTCCAGTCAGTAAGTCTGATGTCTTGTAATCCGTGTTCTGAAGCATACCTATGTTTTGCTTTAATTGCATTAACATACAATTAACAAGTCACATAGGTTTACAGCCTTCTTACAGCTAAATTTCCAGAAGCACAAAAAAGCACAGGTTACCTTGGAATCACTAGCAGATGGCCTGACACGAGCAGTGAGGAACAGCTACTTCAAATCAAAAGAATCTCATCTTTCACCCCCCACAGGAGGTAATAGCATTTCTTCCCGCTGTATTCTGACACAATAGCACATCACGTTTGCTGCAGCAGTGTGCCTGCAGTACCGCTCTGTCGCTGTTCAGCACACGCAGGCACCACCAGCAGCACTTCTCACACACAGTCAGGAACTCGGCTCCTCTGGGAAGCACAACACATCGGTCTCTGTGGCGCAATCGGAGAGCGCGTTCGGCTGTTAACTGAAAGGTTGGTGGTTCGAGCCCACCCAGGGACGGAGGAGATCCCTTTTAAGGGCCAAAAAGAACCTCGTGAAGCCCAGTAAGGAGAAGTGCCAAGTCCTGCCCCTGGAAAGGAATAACCACAGGCACCAGAAGATGCTGTGGTCGCCCCATTGGACAGCAGCTTCACAGAAATGGACCTGTCACAATGGCACTTTGCTGGCTTGTGATCACTTAGAGCCTGCCAGAACCCCCAGGTCCATTTCTGGGGAAAGCTCAACTCCAGCTCAGCTGGGGAGCGCTCAAGTCTTCACAGAATATTCTGAGTTGGAAGGGACCCAAAAGGTTCATCAGAGTCCAACCCCTGCCTTGCACAGGACAGCCTCAAGCACCACACCCTGTGCCTGAGAGCACTGTCCAAACACTTCTTGAACTCTGTCAGGCTGGTGCTGTGACTACTTCCCTGGAGAGCTTGTTCTAGTGCCCAGCCACCCTCTGGGTGAAGAACCTTTTTCTAAAATCCAACCTAAACCTCCTCTGACCACTTTATACCCGTCCCTCAAGTTCCTTCCATCTTGCTGCCATAAGCATCCTTACGCCTGTTCTGGAGGGCACCTGCCCACAGGCTTAGCATGCATCTATCCATCTATCTTCCTCATACCTAATCTGAACTAAAATAATTACACCTAAAGCTGAATTTCAAGAGATGATACATAATCCCTGATATAAAATACTTATACACTTCTGTATTTTATTAAATTACATTAATAAAGTATCCATTAGCCATATTAAATATCCTTACTATACTGTGCATTATAATAGTTTCCATTTTGTGTACACAATGTATTACACATTATTTAAACTGTCTTCACAGTTTGGGGGGCTGCTACTGCTCTTCCCTGAACCTCAGTTCACATCTTTGCCCCTAATCCTAAGTAGCTACATCTGGACCTTCTCATTACTGATAAAAAACAAGCTTCGTGCTGTCAACATCTGGATAGCTGCATTCCTCAGAAAGTCCAGCCTGACAAGCATTTAGAACTGGGAACCATGCACTCCTGTCAAAAGGATCGAAGCATACATATTACCAGATGCTAGTAAATCCAGACTTGATGAGACACAGAAAACACTAGAAGAGTTTTCTTCTAATCATGATTTGACACTTCTACTTTAAAACTCTTCTGAGGTTATTTTAAGTTTCTAAAATAAAGAATTAAAGCCCAAAAATTCTAGAACTTGACTGGAATTTTGCTATCATTGTACATAAAATGTGCATAGATGTTACAGAAACTGGGAGCACGAGAAAAAGAAATATTTACTCACTGTGACCATTTTTACTCTAACAGAAAAGACCAGATGTCACTCAGACACAAGGATGAGGACAAAACTTCCACTGCATTAAAATCAATCACAGAACATACACATGCAGTAGTTTGAAAACATCTTCACAGTTCTTTACCTATATAACCCTTCATAAATTTTTAATTAAGGTGCCACAGATACTCACAAACAAAGGGTGTAGAAACAAAAAAACCTTGGAAGTTTTAATGGAGAGCTCTTTTTGTCCCACTGATGGACAGTGGCCAGGAAAAACACCTTATATTTGGCCCTTCGAGGCTCAACTAGGTCTGAAATGTATGCAATGATTTGTCTGGGAACATGACAAGCCCTGCTCATGCTAGTGTTGCTTGTTGATGCTTTCATCAATAAGGCATCACTAAGGCATCAATAAGGCACGCAGAAGGACAGCAAGACACAAACCTACCCGCAGGGGCTTTGGACAGGATGGCACCTACAGGCTGGATGCAGCACCATGAACACTTTTATCAATCCTCCAGTAGCTAAATAGCAGTAACTTGTATTGATCACAACACAGGCCACCCAAGTTTTTCAAGTGTTTGAAAAAAAATGCATCAGTTAGGCCTCAAAACACAGAATTACTGCACCAAACTACAGGGCAAAATTAGAGGGGTCATTGTGGTTCACTATACATCAGGTTACTGGCAAACAAGGGAACTAAAAAGGAGTTATACAGAGCAATTATCACTGTGGTACACAATGGCAGCAAGACCACCGTGCCCTGAAGTTCTGCCATGGGTGATGAGGCAATCATTGTTATTGTCTGGGGACTCGCTGAACTCCCATTTTCATTTAGTTAAGACTTACTTTGAGCCAGCTGTTGATCTCATTATTGCAGCAGGAGAACAGGAAAAGTGATGCTGTAGTCTGGAAAAAAGCCACACTAGCAATAAAAATCCCAGCATCTTGAAACCTCCATCAGAAGCCTGTCCCACCTCCCTTTTTAAAACAGCAGCAGAAGAAATACAAGACAAAACTTTAACAACACTTAGCAGCATTCTCAAGTGCAAATTTAAGTAGATGCAAGTGCTGTACCATATTCTTCCAGGCTAGTGTAAAGCCTACAAAAAACATGTGCCAGGCCTGAGTACTAAACTGCTAATCAGTGTAAATGAACTGGAAGCAACTTCAGTTTTAACAGCCTTTCACGATCACGGAAGATTTCTTATATACTTCATTATGGTTTAGTGCTTTAGTGTATAAAACTCCCTGCCACGGGCATGGACACATTCTCATTACTTGATGAACAGCAAACAGCTCTCTCCATTATCCCTCTGCGACCTGCTGAGGTAGGGTGAAGGATCTCTTGCACATACTTCCCTGGATGCAATACCCACTATTCCACAAATAGGCCTAAATCAGTTTTGAGCAGAGCTTATGATACAGGTTGTAGTAGTTTCAGATGCACTTGTACTACAGCTACAACAGTGGATGTGCACTTGGAGATAACCTGACCTACAAAGGAGGGAAAAAAACTTGGGAAGCATGGGAACAGATTTATTTGAAAGACAGCAGCTCTAGAACCCACCCTCCCATTAAAAAAAAAGATGAGAGAAATAATTTTAAAATGTAGCAGAGTAACTGTTGTTGAATTTATTTTAACGAATACTGGAAGCATAGGAACCCAGCCTTCCAGTGCACAGCTTCTTGACAGAGCAATGATGAAAAGAAGTGAGACTCCATGAAAAACATTCCTCAAAGACACAACTAAACAGGCTTGAAAGATGAAGACAGAAAAGCTAGTTGCAAGTCCATTAGAAAACATCTACTTAAAAAAAAAAAACCTCTAACTGCTCTGTCTCACTAATTATGCTGTTTCAGAATACTTCTCTCCCAGAAATATTTTGCAGGGAAATAAGGAATAAATGACTTAATTCTTTTGCAGAACAATACCCACTATTCAGAGTGCCCTTCCATTCCCTCCCTCTGACAAAAGCTGTCAGATCTGGCAAAGGCAGGATAAAAGATGAATCCAGGTCCTGTGATAAAAGGGCCTTCTGCAAGAAACCAAAAGTTACATCTCTTCTCAGTGTAAGGATGCACCCAAACTAGGGGGGAAACAAATACAGAAATAAATTACAGGCATCTGCCAGCATTATGAAACTTGCCAACTACTGCTGACAAAATAAAGTTATTCCAAGTTTTAATTCACCTACAACTTTCCTCTACTGTGAGCCTACAAAAACCAAAATCCTTTGACCTCAATGCTAATAAACAAGATTTGCTCAGCCCACATACTCTGCATGCAACAGTAATGCAAATCTATGATTTTAATACCATGTTTATGCATATTAATATTAATTACATTTACATATTTCAATTATCCTACTACATTAACAATACTAGATACAATGTTTCGTAAAGACAACTATCACGGTTATGTCTTCAAATTTTGGTAGTTTTCTATCAAGTATAAAACAAAATAGAAAACAAAGTTACCATGTGAAGAAAAAAGTGTATTTTAACAGAAGCAGCCAAGATCTGCTGCAAAACACAGATCATGTATGCTGACACTTAGACAAAACCTTGCAGTAATAAAAGGTACTGTCATTCACTATATTTACAAGAAACTGCCTAATAGTTCAGTTACCGACTGCACTATAGTGATTATTTAAAAAAACCCAAAGAGCACAGCATCTTATCCTTCAGAAATAATTTGTACGTACGAAATGACCTTGTTTAAACCATATGTACTAGAAAATATAGAACTCTGCAATAGAAAGATGTTAAAAAATTTGAATACTGTGGAAAAAAATTTATTAAGTCTATACAAGTCTTCTGAAACAAACCATTGGCTTTGATACAGTAAATTCAAGTGAATACTCATTGCAATAGTATTTTTTCACACAGAGATCAAGAAGCCCTATAGCTTCCCATTTAGTGTCTGTGACAGAAGTTTTATTTCTGAATAAGTAGCTGCACAAAGCAGACGTGATAAGAGCTCTCACAGCCACAGTGAGCTACAGTTGAGATAAACTTATATTACAAACATTTCAGAAAATTAGGAATCCGTACTAAGTGTGGCAAATTGAT
>VYZQ01065243.1:0-20267 GCA_013400655.1 Mystacornis crossleyi
CGCCCGTGCCCCGCGGAGCGGCCGCGGCGGGCGGGGCCGGCCCCGCGCGGGGGAAGCGCGCTCGGCTCCGCCAAAATCCCCACCCCGCGCCGAAAAACCCGCACCTCATCACAGCTTTGGTATTAAAACTCTTTACAGTAATCGTAATAGTAATATTAATAACAATAATATCAACAATAATAACAACGGTAGTAACAGTAATAACAATAATGGTAATAATAATAATGTTATTTCATGGCCTTACATTGAACTTTGGTAAAATTTGCAATTTTGCCGCCATGAAATGATTTCTTTGACTCAGCATGTTCCAGTAATAATAAAAAACCCCAAGCCCAAACCCAAGCAACTGTAACTTTTCAGCTGGAAAAAAGAAAGCTTTTCCACTGTGATGTTCTGCTTGTTTTATACAGCAGCACAAAGACCTTGTCTCTGAACTAATTTTATTTGAGGCACAGTTCAGTTTGATTTCAACTGGCCTCCTCCTGGCTAAGCTGCTGGAGAGAAACAGCTGCCTGGGGAGGCTGCTGCCCATCTTTGGGGAGGTGTCTGTGATCAAGGACGATCAGTCAGCCCCCAGACCCTGCACTGCAGATTCCTGGTGCTTCACAAGGCTGCGAGAGATGGGCAGTTGCTGGGGTGGGCAGCAAGCGGGCATGCTTCTGGCAGACTGACTGTTCTGGCAGACTGTGGTTCACCAGCTCTGCTCCCCATTCTGTCCAGCCTCCCAAACGGAGGCCACCAGCTTCAGGGCTTGCCTAGGTGGGACTATGCTAGTCAGAAAGGCAGGAGATCCCCAGCGTCAGAGCCTGTGGTATCTGGCAGCAACGTGGACAGGACAAAATTATTACACAAAGAAGTATCAGGTTATCAGGTCTTTGTCCTTTCTCCTCCTCGCCCATCACCACCATCACTACTGTGTATTGGGACTGTGTTGTGTTACATCCAGACTTTTGGGTTAAAATCAGCAAATGATTTGTGTGAGATGAGACATCGACAGGGCCAACATTAAACGCCCAGTTCTTAAACACAAGTCAGCTCACAAGCAGAGTCACTGATGCGAGGATGTGTGTGCCGAGCCAAGGTATGCTCAGTTCTCCAGAGCACGGGCTGATGGAAGGACTGTGGGACAGTTGTAGCACTGCCTCAAATGACCTGAGAGCTGTCTACTCAGTTCTTGCAGCACTGCAGTGCCACTGTCACCCTCTCTGCTACCCTGCTCCTGTCCTAGGAGGACATCGGCTCTACTGCCTGCTGTGCTGTAGTGAACGAAAGCCGAGCAAAACCACCAAATCTGGAACCGTCTCTGTTTCACCGTGACGTCGGATCTTCAGCAGCCAGGCGGGGGCACTGCGGTATCTGCAGCCACCGTGAACACGCGGTGCCGTTCTGCCGAGTTACCCAGAACGCATGAAGACACACCATGGACAATTTTTAACCTATTCAAAGTGTTCGAGTGAGTTCACACCAGATCAGTGCTTCGCTTCTTGGTGGTGATCACATTTTTCATCCGATAGCAGAAGTTCTAAAGCCAGATTTACTGAGGTGTCTTAGCTCTGTCTCTAGCTACAAGTGCTTTTTACCGAATCCTCGGACAGGTGGGGTGGGAGGAGGGGAAAGTCCTCTCTCTGCAAGTTTCATTATGGGTTTTGCCTTTTATTGAATATAATTTGTCTTTATTGTCTGGCAATACTCTCTAAAAAGGGAATCAACTTTATGGAATAAATGAGGAAATTCTGAAAGAAGCTGCATGCTCCTTTACAGGATCCCAGAGATGAAACCCTTGCTAGTGTCTCGCCTGATTTCTCTTTCACAGTGCACTCTTCAAATGTAGTCAGCTTTTGAGGCATGCTCTGCCTCCAACTGTGCATACAATGCTCACACTGAAATTAATAGAAGCATGATGATACTTTTGAAGTGAGAATATTGGGGGAAAAAAGTTAAAGTCTTGCGGGTACAGTCGATGGCAAAAGTTTCTTTGACTTTAGTTCTCACCTTAGAGACATCTGTAGGTCTGAGTAGGTAAGGAATCATTTTTATGGGTATATATGTCTTAGCATAATCCTAAGACATAAAAAACCCCCATGAACCTGGAAATATATAAGGATTTTAGAAACATGTCTTTGTGGCCTCCCTCCTAACAGAGATTTCTTACTGTGTTTAACCCTACTTTCTCAACCCCTGTCCTAGCCTGGGGAATGGGGAATTGTTTGTGTTTGATGGGATCGTCACAGTACATGTGGACAAGGTGCTAGTCACCAATTTACATTGGTGACCTTAGATCTGCTATTCAGAAATTCTGCTGTGTCTTTTGAGTTGCTAAGAGTCTTTCAGGAGGTCTTCCACATGCTTATCCTTCCATCATGCCAGCATGATGGGGAAATGATACTTCCTACATTCAGGGCAAAAGGTGAAGGTCAAATTTTCACCAAGCCTTGGTGATTGCTCACCCACACGCCCAGGTGAATTACTGTGTGTCATTCAGAAAAAAGAGTCAAACCTGGGCTGCTTCCAGGCAAGGACTCAAACTACAGGAAGTGGTGGAGTCTCCATGCCTGAAAGTGTTCAGAAAACAAGTAGAGATGGAATTTCATGATATGGCTTAGTGGGTATGGTGACATTCAGTCAAAGGTTGGATTTGATGATCTCAGAGGTCTTTTCCAACCGGTATGGCTCTATGATAGTGAGCCCTCCTTTGTGTCCCTGTAAAGGACGTGATTTCTGGATAATCACATCTGCAGCCCTCTGGCTTAACTCAGAGGTGACTGTAAGGGAGCCAGAGGCTGACAAGCAGCAGCTTCTGCAAACACACATGATCTCACACACAAACAGGCTGGGTCCACAGCTGAGCCAGTGGCTCAGGGTTACCTGGGCAGTGATAGACACCAGTCCAAACCAGAAAGTCCATTGTCTAACCTGGGAGCAGGGGCTAATCCCAGCATGGAGTTCCTGGCTCCTTTTCCAATTTCCTGAGGAATAACTCTCATCATTGTGTATCTGTGAGGTGAAGGTAAGCAGCAAAAAATCTCAGACATGAAACTGCCCCCTCAGACCTGAAGGGTGGAAGTAAGAGGGACCCAGTGGATTGGTGGGAAGCCGAGCAGGGAGACTGTGTGTCCCCTCTTGACTCACCCCTGCAGGGTAGTGGGCAGCACAAATCCCGAGGGACTAGAGCAATCAGATGTGGTCCCTGTGGGTGCAGTGCCATCTTTTCCACTGTTCCATGCAGTTGCTGTGACCATTCTCACAGCAGGAGCACTGATCCTTGACGTGCCCCATCCTTGCAAATCTCTCTGCATGCAGAGAGCTGAATAACTTCTTGCATAAGAAGCCTCTCCATCTATTACAACAGCCTGACCCTGGCAAAGCTCCCACCAACATCTGGTTTACAGGACAGAGGGGGCCAAACAGGTAGGACAGCTCTCCTGAGCAGCAGCCTTACTCAGAAGGGACACTATTATCAAGTATAAGGTTTAAGATGCCTTCCTGGAGGAGGATGCCCTCTCACCTATTGTTGCTCATCTGCTCAAGTGGAAGCCTCTATAGGAAGAAATTAGGCGGATCAAATCATCTGGATGCTCTCAGGGCATGAAGTAAGGGAATGCTTGGGACAGGTCTTCACATTCAGACTGTCCTGTCATCCTTGGCACTGACTGAACTGCAGACCAAGCACAGAAGCTCGGTGCAGCCCACACTGGCAGCTGGACTCCAGGATCTCTGTGGACCCTGCACCCCAGTGCTAATATTTGGCCTGTCCTGCTCTACCAGCTAGATGAAGCAAGCACAGTTTCCAGGAACAAGCTGCATGCCTGCCACTTCTGCTGTGTAAAATCATCCAGCAGCATCTTGCTGCAGAGATTTCATAAGAGGGAGGAAGTCATGGGTTAGCGGCACTTGGTCAAGGGTTTCTCTGGCTGCAGCTACCCTGGCTGAAACTCCCAGTCCTTGTCTCATGAGCTAGACCAGATTTGCAATCATGAACAGGCATCAGGGGGAATGGGAGCATCTCCGGGAGCATCTCCCAGTCAGGCAGAATGACCTCCTGTCTCCCTGGGCAGGACAGCTGAGATGCAGCTCCCTGCACCCCAACCATTGATCCTCCCATTACAGCACGGCCTCCTCCTTGGTGTCCACCTGTTACCCTGGCCAAAGGGAGGAGAAGAGCAGGAGTGGAATGCAATCCTGTCACGTTGTGCTGACAGTGAGCATTCATCCTTTGCAGCTTCCTCTGAGCATCTGTAGCACTGCTTTTCCTGTCTCAGCCCCGTCCAGCTCTGCAGGTGAATTCCTGAACGGGCTGTGAACTAACTGCGCTTTCTAAAGACCTGAAGAATGGGGACATTATTTACTTTGGTTGTCGATGGGTATCAAATGGTGTGAAAGAAATGTATGCCTCAACTCCATCACTATCTGGGACCAAAATAACAGATAAAAGGAGAAAATCTGTGGGAGTTATCATTATATGGAGTTGCCATGGAAATAGCATGAGAGAACTTGGAGGAGCGCTGACACACCATGTCTCCAGGAGGGCATAAATCTCCAGCTAGCCTCACTCCTTTTCATCACATTAACAGGCAATATTTTTTGGTTCAGCAAGCGGTAGGAAAACATCAAAGCACAGTTCTGACATTTTTGTCTATCCCTTGATTTCTCTGATGAAGACCTCCCTGACCCCTCAAGAAATAGAAAAGTGAACCCTAATGCTATTGGTAAGTTGCCCTAGAAACCATTCAATAATTTCAGTGAAATGGTAAGAGGAATGTAATTTTCCCCTGAAAATATTACTGACTTTTGTGAAATCATATGAAAAAAACCCCCAACCTTATTAAAAATGTACTATTCTAAAAGTTTTTTCAAATAAAAAATCATGCATTTCATTAAAAAAGGTTTGTAAAATGCTGATTTCTAAGGAAAAGCATTACAATTTGAAGGATCTCAGCATTTTGGTGAAGTTGCTGTCTGGTGCCGTTGCACTGTTCTGGGAAGCCCATTTTATTCCTTTCTCTCAGCTGCCAAATCCCACTTTCAATCTACCTCGTCCCCTCTGATCAGGACAGGACAACCAAGTCTGCTCATACATTATATCCTGAGACTTCACAAACACAGCTCTGAGGCATGATGTTGCATTGGGTGGCATCCTCCTGCACACAAGTCCAGCTCTCCACCCTGCACTTCCCGGCAGGCCATGAGTCACTCCTCTGTGGTCAGTCCCCATTCGGGACTATCAGTGGTGGCTGTGGCAATCTGACCCAGAGTAAACCACCACTTGGATGGTGGCATCCACCTGCACCTGAGTACAGGTGTGCAAGTGCGAGTGAGCAAAACCAGTTCTGTTCGCTAACAAAATTGTTGTCCGTGCCTATAAGGCCTCACATTTTGTTCTGCTACATTATTGCTGCAATTTTGCAAAACGTTTTCCCAGGATATTGGTTTCCCAGCCCTATCTTCCACCCTTTCCTAGGGCTTATGTTGCTACAGACTGTGACTGAGCCCCTTTAGAGGCAGGAAGGACCCTCATTTAAAGAAAGGAAGGAAGGAGGGGAGAAGGGAGGAAGATCTTTTTTGACACCTGCATTTCTAAGACAAAAGTCTTACAGTTATCCAAGAACAAAACTTGTGCTCAGTTCCTGTTGATTGTTTTGTCTCTTTGCTCAGCATCAATTTAAGATATAATTATACACATAATTTTATAAATGCTATTTATAAAGCTGTGGATACATATTATGCATATTTTGTGCCAAAATGAATCCATTTTTGCCACTATGAAATGACAAGTCCCAAACACTGAATAACTCCACAGGGACTATTTTTAAGGCACTTGGTGGTGCATTTGTTGCTGAGTAGCATCTCTCTGTCTATAGCCATGGGAATAGACACCATTTTTAGCTTCTCATAACTCAGGAGCTGGATTTGGTCCAGAAGAGTTTGTCACAACAGTTCGAAAGGCTCTTTATGATAAACGAATTTGTGGATTATGAGATCAAACATTTCAGAAAACAATTGCGCTTACCTTCACATCAGGACTGTCTGGGGAGCTCTTATTCATCCCCTTGCTACATCTCCGCGGAGCAGGAAGTGCAGTCACAGGGAAACTCTCTGTCCCAATGGCAGTGCCCAGGACATTTTCCTCATCTCCCTGGTTGTACCTTGCTGCTTTCAGCAGAGTTATCTGGAAGCAGGTGCCTCCAGTATTGCGTCAGGATTGTTATTTTCGTGTGTTTCTTCCGAAGGAAAGGCAAAACATCCAGAGCCTTTTCAAATGCTACTGACTTAGCATCAGGAGTGGGTGTAAATTGAAAGGTGAAACAAAAATCCCTGTCTGTATCTGCAATTTTTTGCTACATTATGTGCATTCTGGGCTTCTATTCAAAATAAACAAATTTTTAAAGGCCAAAAACTAAATCATACGCTTCAGAAATAAACTCTCATTTTTCTCTCTTATTCAGAAATAGCATCATCGTGATGAAAAATAAATGAACTCCTGTTGCCTGTTAACAAACCAGCTCTGTGGAGAGCTGTCTCCAGCCAAATGACTCCCCCGGCTCAAGACCTGGCCTTCATTCCTGGATTCAGAGAGATGTCCTGTGCAACCATTTAGAAGCTGATACAAACCATGCCTGCACCTGGGAGGTGAAGTGAGGAACAGGGCCTCTGTGAGCAGTGCCGCTGCCATGCCCGGTGAGATGGGAGAGGTGTGGCATGAAGCTACACAGGGGTCAACACACAGACAGACACACAAATACACCTGGGAGGAACAAAACCACACCTGGGAACCCTGTGTGCTTGAAACTGCACCCATTTTTTCCATCTCTATTTGCTCCAGGCCCTGTTACCCCATTTGGATCAAAACCCGCAGGATTGCTTTCATCATTTTGAAATCGGCTGGGCAGGTTTCCAACTGGAGGGACCAGGTTCCCAAGACACAGTAGCTCATAAAATCATGAAATTGTCATTTCTGTTTCCTTCCCTGCCTTGGAACAGGGAGGAGTGCTCAGAAGTCTCAGCTGCACTTGGTGCCTCAGGATTTCACCCCTCCAGGGAAGAAGCACTAAAGATGTCTTCAGAGGAAGAGCATTGCTTTCCACAAAGGCGTATACCAGAGTCCTGGGCAAAGCAGATGGCAACACAGTGGGGGGAGAGTCAGGCAGGGAATTTCCAGGGAGATCTTTGTTCCCTGGGCCCTGCTGCAGGGAGGAGACATAGTCTGTCTCAAGGCAGGGCTGGAGAAGCTGGGAGCAATCTCTGGTTCCTCTTCTGTGATAAACTGTGCTGCAGCCATCATGGCATAAGCCTTATGGAAAGGGGCTTGTCAGTCTCCCTGCCAGCATCCACCAGGGCAAAGGGCCAGTGCAGGAGGTACGGGGCACCAAAGACACCGCGTTCAACCAACCCACCCTCGCACCACCCTCTCCCGAGACAGCACAACCAAGGCTTCGACCTTCTCCTTCCTACACCTCCACAGGAGTTCTTCTTCCCCTCCAGCCTGGCTTTCCCACACATAGGTATCAGCATGCAGGTGTGTCATGGTTTAACCCCAGCCAGCAATGAAGCATCACAGAGCTGCTTGCTGACTCGCCCACCCTGGTGGGATGGGGAAGAGAAGCAGAAGAATAAAAGTGAGAAAACTTGTGGGTTGAGATAGAGACAGTTTAATAGGTAAAGCGAAAGCCACGTATGCAAACAAAGCAAACCAAGGAATTAATTCACCACTTGCCATGTGAAGGTAGGAGTTTCAGCCATCTCCAGGACACCAGGGCTCCATCACATGGAACAGTTCCTTGGCAAGACAAATGACATCACTCTCAACATTCCCCCTCCCTTCTTCCCCCCACTTTATAAGCTGTGTGGCACCATATGGAATGGAATATCAGCTAGGATCAGCTGTCCCAGCTGTCTCCCCTCCCAGCTTCCTGTGCACCCCTGGCCTACTTGTAACAAGAAGCAGAAAAGGCCTTGGCTCTGTGTAAGCACTGCTCAGCAATCACAAAAACATCCCTGTATTATCAACACTGTTTTCAGCACAAATCCAAAACACAGCCCCACACCAGCTACTATGAAGAAAATTAACGCTATCCCAGCCAAAACATACACAAAATGGAAACAAGGTACTGGAAAGTGAGAGGCATGGTTATTACCCCAAAGAAACACCACTGCAGTAACCATACCCTTGAAAGCAGCCAGACTAAATAATACTATAGCTCATGAAAGGTACCTCAATGAGCCAGCATATGTTGATTTGGAAAGATGTTCCTTCACAAAGCTGAGTCATAAAGAAGATTGAGAAAGTCTACAATCAGTGATTAAACAGCTAGAAAGATCTACCAGCAGGGGAGTGCCCCAAAATTGTCATGGTGTACACTACTTTTTATTTCAATGCTTTGCTTTAAGTAAAAGGCTTCTTTTATTTCATTTGTCTGGCTACAATGCATTTCAAATTTCAGATCTCCTCTTACTCACAGCAGCATTCAATCCTGTTGATTTTGTACTTCATCAGCTGTGTGGGAAGGTGTCCAAACTTTTTGTCTAATCAGAGAATTCACTTTGATTGCTTTTTTGGACTCCAATTAGAAAAGGCCTTAAATTAAACACTAGGGATATATGAAAAAATGAGTAAGATTGGAAAACACTGGAAAAATACCCAAGGGAGAAGAGTTGCCATGGCAATCCTTCCCTGTTTCCATGTGCTGAAGAAGACACATCCCCAACATGAACATCTCCTAGAACCCACCTAGCTTCCAAGGCCAGGCACAGGCAGGGTGGCTGGTGCAGCTGTCCATACAGCACAGGCTGGGCTTGCTGTCCCACCACAAGGAGCCCCAGAGCCAGGTCACACTGCCAGCATCACATTGCACACTCAAGGTCACTCAAGTCACAATGCAGATCAGGGTGCTGCAGCATATGGTTTATTTCAGGATGTGGTTTCTGGCATCTTTAACTTCCACTGGTGCTTTTAAAAATCTGCACCTCAGGCTCCTCCAGTTTTCTCATAGGGACTGCAGAGAAGATATGCCTCAGACTCCCCCAGGACCTTGATGATCAGTCAGACCTCACACTCAGTCTAAGAACAGTGCAGCTCCTTCCACCCCAGTCACTCAAATTTCTCTTCATAGGGGTGGGCAGCAGTGAGGGGTATGGGAGCAGCATGAACCCAACTTCTACCTAGATATGGGGTATGGATGTAGAATTAAGCAGACAATCTCAGGAATCAACCAGTACTGACCCATCTTCTCCAGCAGCTCCCACCGAGGACTAGAAAAAAACCGGCTGCCATGGCTGAAACCTGCCTCGTGCAATGGATTCTGCTGAGAGCAAAGTAGAGATTATGAATGAGCTGACAAAACCAGCCTGCTGTTGGCATAGGCACCAAGCAGAGACAGAGTAGCTACGCTGGAAGTGTTTCATCCATTACTGTCAGAGAAGTCACTTTTACCACTGATCCCACTCTAATAAATCATGTTGCCAAGCAGTTTTATAGAGGCGTTATACATCCAAAGCTACTTATGGTCCTGTTAAAAGAGAAGCATTTCTTTTTAGCTCAGTGTAGCTGAAATGCTGTCACAGAAGAAAGAGAGCTGCTGGTCAGAGCACAGTTCTAGAAGAGGTATTATTGTAATTCCAATAGGGAGGGGCGACATGAGCCGGGAGCCACAATCTTCTTCCTCTGACCCGTCACCTTGGGGCAGCATTGCAAAACTGAAAATTTGCGACCATACGCACAAGAGCTGCTCACACTCTTTGCCACGGGGATTGATGAAAATGGGGAAATAATGATGTTACTTCCTCATTCACCATAAATCACCCATCCCCTCAAAATGACTGGAGTATTATAACTCTGGCAAGATGTATATGGACAACTTAACCAATTAGCTCTTTCATAAAGGCTGTCGTCTTCTTAATGCAGTGTTAGATATATTTAGGCATGCGTCTACAAAATAAAATATTTCTTTCTGAAGCTAACAAAGCTCTCATTCTAGCAGTCTTCAAACCAGTCTGCAAAATTCACCCTGTGGCTGCATTCACTCTAGTGAGTTATTCAGTGACTACAGAAGCCAAACAACAGATCAAAGTAGCTGGTCTACATACACACTACATATACATACATTTATACCCATATGCACATACATATATCTATGTAAAAATATATATGGTTTGCCACCATCAATACCAGCAGGAAAATTCCTTACTAACAAGTGGAGTAGCTTAGGAAGGCTGTATATCCAGCACAGCTAAATATACATGGCACGTGTATAATTATGCTTTTAAATTTGGCTCTGTTTAAACGTAGCCCTTCCCGTGGCCAGTCCTAACGCCATCATACCACTGCTTTGCATAGCACTGGGAGGGACCTGCCCTGCTGCTAGTAAGCACCAAGGGCACTCCTGTCGCTGGAAGGCAGAGATAATTCCCAAGGCCACTCCTCTGCTGAGCCTGTCCAGCCCAGCAGGAAGCACAGGCAGCCGTGGAGCTGCTCCACTGCACTGACAACTGAGGCAATGGGAAAGGGGCCACGGGCAGCAATGCAGTCTCTGGTGCACAAACTCACCACGTCCCAACGACCCAGCAAGGCGAGCTCCGGCAGCGCTGAGGGACCGTAGCAAGCAGAAACATCCACCTTTCAGTTTCCCCTGCACTGTCTTCTCAAACCAGCACACAACAGGCAACATCATGATGCCCTGCCGAACAACTGAAGAGCACCAAAATCTCCATTTCAGCATTCACTTGAGACAGAAAAGGACATTGTACAGGCACAGAAGAGAAGCAAGGAGTTCTCTAGACAACCTGCTGCACTCTAATCTCCAAGAGAACAAATACTGTAGCTGATGGAGAAAAATTTTGTTTGTTTTAACATCAGTTCAGGAGTCAATTGTGTGTAATACAGTGTCTGTGTAACCAATGCTGGCCTTGGGTCAAAATCCAGAATGCACCTCTGACTTCTGGCCCCAGCACAAAGAGGTGGCTGGAAGTCCTCCAACGGCAGCAGCGACTCTGGCTGTCCAAACAAACATTCACTTGCAGTAACAAAGGCATATCAAAAAGCTGACTGACCCAGCTGCCTAAGGAGCAGAGAGACAGCCTGCTGGAAACCCTCAGACAGAGTATTTCCACCCTTCCATAACCAAGGAAGGATAAAAGGATGCCATAGATGGTCACTTTACCTTATTTTAGAAAGCAACCTGACAAATGCATGGGATAAAGTCTACCTACGGGTCCACCAAGCACAATAACAAAAATCCCTGAGCCACACTGTACTAGAGATAGGGAAATATTTAGAGGTCTGAGCCCACAGTTGCACTGTTCCTGTAATCTTGTCTCAGGTGTCCACTACTGTCCATCACAGGGACGGGGCACCAAGCTGGATGGACCTCAGTGGGACAAAATGTCTAACATTTCCGGATCGTACATCATGTTGAAAATCAGTCAAGAGTATTTGCCTGAACATTCATGTGTTCACTGCCTGTGAGCCCCAGCCACAAGAACACGTAATTTTCCTCAGGTGAGTGGGCCCCTTGTTTCTACAATAACACAAATACACCCAGTGGCTGGAACGAAAGAAGATTACTTCATCAGCTCCTGTCTCACACAGTCAGATAATGCAGGACCACACCAGGATACCTAAAATAACGATTTATTGGAAAAAGCATTATGACTATTTATAAATGCTGTGACATGATTAGTACCCCAAATAGAAAGATAAACTGGCAACCTACAGTCTAGCAAATCAACAACTCCCACTGCGCTCACAAAGTCAGTGATCAGCACAGAAGTTGTAAATCACATTATTTTTTATTTATTTCAAAACTGTAGAAAATGCAGACAAAACCCTGGCATCTTTGTGTGTACAGAAAAGGCAATTCAGTTTGCATAAGGCTTTGCCATCACTTAACAATGTTTATGAAATTCTATCTGCCTGCCTGATGCAAAAGGCCAGTAGCAGGGCTGCACAGGCAGAGCCTACGGATGTTTACTCCCACTGTTGGGTCTGAAGCTCTCGCTCTCTGTTCAGAGTGTATGCATTTTATAAAAGAACCCCACCATGCTGCTGAGATGTGCAGCTCTGTATATACCAGGTTTATTATTGCCATCCCTAACATCTGAGACTTCACAAGATAAATTTTGAGAAATTTCAAGGTTTTGATCATTGAAGGACATTTACCACAGGTTGCCAGACTGTATCCACAGTCTACTCACAAGTTCCAAGAACAACCTGGAAATAAACTGGAAAACACTGTGCTACTCCATTCCTCACCCACACAGGTTAAAATAATCTGGGACATGAACAGTCCCTTTGGACTCAGGTACAAGCTTAATAGGGCCTTTGCTGCTTCATTCAAAATTCCTTCAAAAGTCTAATTCTTTGTCTTGATTTATCTTTTAATTCTTCCTCCCCTGCACTATAATCACTAACTACAGCCAATAGCTTTTCCCTGTTGTTGTTGGTTGGTTCATTTTTGCTTAATTAAATGATATCTTGTCTTTTTACCTATGCTGACCTAGCTGCTCTTGCACACAGGTGACTGAAACTCTCAGGAAGTCCACACCAAAGCTCTTACGTGGCTCAGCAAGAGAGAAATGGAAAGCACATCAAAACCATCAGGTTTTCTGCTTTTACTGCTGAGATTTGTTCTCAGAAAGTAGGTGCACGTGCAACAGCTTGACCAGCCAGAAGCCAAGATGCCATCTGACAAATGTCTCTGTCAGCTCCAGGGGAAAATGGCTTCTGGAAAGCACCTGAACTATGGGGCACCACCACCAGAAGACCACACCTCTTTTAGTGCAGGTGACGAATTATACAGGCACCCACAGTAGCATGGTGTGTGAGTGTTCCCACTGAGGGCTTTCCGCTGTCTCCCTGGCAGAGCCAGCCAAAATGCTGGTTTGATGCCTGACATTTCAACATTGCCACTCTTTCTGAAACATGACCCACACTTGCTATTCTATTTGAAGTTTCCAAAAGGCTACTCATTACTTGACCCAAGCCCCTGTTTTCCAGAACAATCGTATTTTCCTTTTCCTCCTCTGAAGAAGACAGCTGGTCTGAATAGCCCTTCAAAAACTGACACCTCTTAAGAAATTTTTTAGATTGGCACCCATGGTAGTTTCACTATATGTTCACCATTCCTCAAATGCATCCTCAGATCACAAGTAATAAGCATCTGCTTTCTTCCCAGCCTCGCATTTCTCTAATTCAATTAGATAACCACATACATTTCTGCTTTGGCCCTTGCATAGGCTAGTTTTAAAGAAATGTTACACAAAAGTAATAGGAAGGTGAGGAAATGATCTTGAGGTTTCCAGGTCACATTATCCAGCTGCTAGCTGAGATCAAGACATAGAACATGCCAAATTATCTCTCTTCAAACAGAAGAAAGCTGAAAACAGAACCTGGATCTTTCTCTAAATGACATTTCTCAGACAGATGACAGAAGCGCTGATCTTCTGCACACTCTGAATTAACATAAAGGATGTTTATTTTCACTATGCTGTGTTGGCAGCAATGCCCGTGTCCTTTTAGACTGTTTGTGGAATGGCAAAGATAAAAGCAGAATTTTACAGCTGCAGTGAACTGAAGGAGATAAAAAAGTCTCTGTATGCACTTTTGTCATGTTCCCCTGCCCGTCTCAGGTGAGACTAATATCCTGCCTCCACTTGGACGTGACTCCTGTCAGGCACCAGTCAATTAAGTACTTTTGGCTTTCTCAGCACTGAACTCTGGAAGTACAAAGGAGATATAAACAAGCCACGGAGAGATCAAAAGAGTCTGTGTGGCTGAGGACTTGGTCTGGAATGAAGGAGTGGGACCTCAGGAGGATCAAAAAGTGTTCTTCTAAAATGACTTTTATGGTCCATAAAAGACTAAGGCATAGGCATGGAGAAAGGCAGTGATAGTTTTTTGCCTCTGCTGAATTATTAGTTTATTTTAAAGAGGACAGGGACGTAGTGTGGGGAGGTTATCAGCGCAAGGCAGCACCACAGGGAGCCAGATGTTCACTCCTTCACAAACCAGACCTCGTTGCGACGTCCATAAGGCTTCATGGGGGGGTCATAACCATTGCACAAGTAGAAATCCTTGCGGTATGCAGCATCACTCCCCAGAGCAGCCTTCAGCTTGGCAGCATAGCTCACGTAATCTGCCTCTTTGGCATAGCCACCAAACTGCCTGCAAAGAAACCAGAGAGGTGCTGAGCAGTCCTGGCAAAGCACAGAAAGGAAGAGAGAGAGAACAACATACAGCCACAGTATATTTAGACACGCATTTTGATCCAGGTCCTGCCAACATGCACTCATGCATGCACTGTTCACCGTGAACCAGCACACTTCATCTGTGACAGATGAAGTCTCAAAGGTGACACAGCCAAGGTGCAGTCATCCATTGGCAGACCCCAAAGGGATCCCCCCAAACAGCCCCATGTATGTCAGCCAGCAGAATGGCCCTGCCCTATGAATCAACACCATATCAGAGAAACAACTTTCTAAAACACAAGGTTATCTCCAAGTCAGCTCAGCCCAGTCCTCACCAATGCTGTCAACAACCATGTTTACTGTGGTGTGAACAACCATCTGCTGGAAGCCAGATCACAAAGGAAAGCCAAACTCTAGCTAGCCCAAGAAAAAGGGGAGGTAGGAACAGACAATTGGCAATTACAGAACATGATGCTATTTAAAAGGGGTGGTCTGAAATGGGTCTGGCTTATGTCAACCTCCCACCAACAGGAACTGTTTCCACATCAGCCTGCACCTCACCACCCTCCCTCAGAGCCGACATTTGAGACAAAACAGGCTGATTTTGCAGAAGTGGCCCACGCCCAGAGCAAAGGCCAAGCAGCAGTCGGAGGCAAGAAAGAAGCCAGTTAGAGTCAGCCAAAATAGTTCAAGAAAGTAGGCAGGGTAACCTCCAAGGGGTAAAGATAAGGTGAAGAGTTTATTGCTATTGTGGTGCTAGTTTGAGTCCAGGCTGTCAGTCAACAGCTGAAGACATTCAAAGGCAATTTGAAGCAATGCAATGGCTGCTTGTTTCCATGGTGGGGTCTAGTATGAATCCATCTGAATGAGGTTTCAGTTGACAGTTTGATGTGAACCACACCAAAGAACATTCTTAATGGCTACGAACAATCTGGAACCCAGAAAGTGGGAAAAACAATAGATTCATACAATAGAAATGGCACAGTATCCTGCAGGGCTAGCCTCCACACTTGTTTACCCAGTGGAAAAAATCCATACTCCAAATCAGTGCAGCATGACTAGGGGTAAGAAGTGACATAAAACACCTGTCTTCAGTCTAGGCATATCCCTCCATCTCCTTCTACCACACACACCCTTTGTCCAGCAAGTCAGCTGGTAAAACAAACTCTGCTCTTCAGAGCACCCTAGAGACCTCAGCACTTGGGACTGGAGATCGCAAGGTGCATTCCTTACGTGGAATAAATGGTCATCCCCTGTCTTTCTTCAATCTTAATGCTTTCATCAGTAGGACAAGGAGGGTTGTCTTGAAACTGGCTCGGGATCCGCAGAGAGACTTTCACCTTCTGCTGAAAGGAGCCGTCTTCAGCAGGAAAAGCAGTGATAGAGACAGGAGCAGTCATGCCCATTCCAACCCCTGAAATAGACACACAGACATTACTAAAGAAGTCTAGGTTCTCAGGAACTCACAAAATTACCAGGGAATTCACAGAAGCTAATTTTAGTTTTGGAAAACTCCTCATATGAGCTCCTTGCCCGAAGTGGGGTCCTCGAGGGAGGCAGAACAGCCATCATCAGGCTTCTGCTTGGGCCAAGCTTTCTCTCCACACCAGCACTCCAGGAAATAATTGTCCCAAGTGACGTCTGGAATGCTTTTATTAATTGTGCTGCTTTTGTGGTTCTCTGAGACACTTTGTTCTTCTGACAAATCAGCTGTAAGACAGCAGGGTCTGTAGCTCCAGGCCAGCAGCATGTATAAATCTACATCAGCATTTAAATTAATACTATTTGCACTTAGCCGTGAGCCCACAGCCAATACTGGGTGACAGGAGCTTTCTCTTAAACCCTTCCAAATGCTTCCAGACATCCTACAAGTTTCAGTGCCCCAAAACTCAGTGCTGTTATGGCTTTCAGCAGGACTGTCCATGCTGTCCACACTCCAGGAACAGCATGCATTTTTCCCACTCATTATCACCAAGAAGCACCACATGGCACTGAAGACCATTTTTCTTCACTCTTCTTGCAGGACTAGGGAACCTGTAAATCTCAGGATCAGGCAGCTGCAAAAACAGTTGAGATCAAGTCATCTTTCACATTTGTTTTCCTTTGATGTCACACCTGTGTTTGTGTCACATGTTATATAGAAGGCACCCTTTCTACGACAGCAACAGCGATCATCGCCTTTCCAAAACACGTTGCTGCAAATGCCATTTCCCACTGCATCCACCTCCTATTCCCATGAAGACTACACTTGTCCCTCTACTAGATGCTGGAGAGAAGTGTGCAAGAACATGTACATGCCTCAGAGCTACTCTGTAGTCTTCACCTGCTATGAATGGTTAAAATGTACACACTTTAGTAAAAAGAGAATTAGAAGCAATCACCTGGAAGCACAGCCATAAAACATTACAAAATACCATTACAAAGGAAGCTTATTGTTCATTACCCTTTCATGAATAAAAATAGCCAGACAAAATATCAAGGTCATAACTGTTATTTCACTGCCCACAAGGGCACATCATAGAACTAAAGTGTTCCAGATACCCTGGATTTCATCAGCTACTGCTCACCCAGGGAGCTGTGACAGATACATGTCTGCCTGTCCTCATGTTATCCCAGCTGCAAGGTAACTCGTTCCTGTTTAAACAAATAATTTTTGAGATTTCACCCTGAAACAGAGATGGGTTATAAGCAGACTCATAGCATGAGTTGGCTGGGCACGACTTAACCTGTGGCAAGTTTACTTTTCCCAGTGAGGGGCTATCCTCATCAAAGATCCCCAGTGGCAGGAGCCACAAGCCAGGCGAGCCTGCAGTGCCATTGCTTCCATCGATCCTGCTTTCACCAAGCCTCAACCAAAAGCCCCGCGGGGCAGGCGGCATCTCTCACCCTTGTCGTTGCTTCCTCCGACGTACTTGAGGAGCTTGACTGCCCCTTCCTTCGAGGCTTCGTCGAACGGCTTCCCCACCAGCTCCACCGCCGCAAACCTCCCGCCCTCGCACGCCCTCTCCTCGTAGCTGACCTGATCCTGGGGAAGGAGATGGGGATGGAGGCGCTGCCAGAAGGAAGGCGCTGCCCGGGGGTGATACCCGCTTTCCCTCGCAGCACCTTAGCCGGCCCCGCTGGCAGAACCGCTCGGGAAACAGCGCCGGCCCGCCCCAACACAGACAGACCTTCTCGCCCTTGCTCAGCAGGCGGTAGGGCCATGCCTCCACCGTGCTCAGCAGCGAGTTCTTCACCATGCCCAGCATGATGCCGCGCGGCTCAGCTCTGCCCTGCTCGGCTCGGCCCTGCTCAGCTCGGCACTGCTCAGCCCTGCTCTGCCCCGCCTGGCTCTGCCCGGCCCGGCCCCGCTCGGAGGAGGTGGGAGGGCCGGGCCGGGGCCGCCCCTCCNGTGCGAGGGCATCGGGAGCGGCGGCACCGCGGGCCGGGGGGCGGCGGCCCCGGGAGGTGAAGTAATGGAGGGCGCCGAGAAGTGTGAGGAGTCGTGAAGTGCGGGAACAGGTGGTATTCATCTCTGGGAGACGGGAAATATGAGAGGGAATATGAAAGCAAGGAAATACAAGAAAAGGGAAGTACTGGCAAAGTGTGTCATGCGTAGCGTGGAAGGGCACCGTGCTCCTGGAACTGCAAAATCAGAACCTCTTGTCTTTTGGGGTTTTTGGTTTTTGTTTAGTTTTTTGTTTTTTTTTTTAATAAACAGAACTAAAGGGGAACATAGTTGTATTTTAAGGAAGCGATCTGTGTCACTGGATGTTGTAAGCTGTAGGTGAGGGGTAGATTTTAGAGGCCCCTAATGATGTTTGATCTCCCTCCACTGACCACCCAACTGGTCACCTCTGTTTAAAAGTTCCATCCAGATCCCTTCCAAGAAATACATGTAAATGAACGCAACAGAGAGTTTAGATGGCTTCTGTAGCTGGATATATTTATGTGCATAGAAGACATAGACACCTTGTGACAAGTGTTTTTTTTTTTGTTGTATTAGCCATGTCAAAGGGCAAGTGCCAGCTAGAGAAAGTACCTTACCCAGGATCTTTTAAGAAGAGTTAGCAGAAGCAGAAATCAATCACTGGGAATCAGTGCCATGGGTCAGGCCAGCTTCCCCAGGCAGATGAGACAGACACCTCAAGGTGGTTGCTCAGCTGAACTGCTTCCTCCTCAAATAGAAGGTGAGCAGTGCAGAAGTAGGCTGGCGCATAACCTTCCTACACTCTTAAACAGCAAAAAAAAAAAAAAAATTATAAAAGAAATAGGACACTAAAACTTTTCCATCTAGAGAGAGGGTCATGCAAAGGCAAAGAAATTAAAGAAGCTGGCTGTTATCACCTGATCAAACAGGCCGTGTGCAGGTCAGGGAGCTGGGCTGGAGCCTGGCATGGGCTTTCACTGAGTGAATAATAGGGACTGCTATCAGTGGTGACAAGGTCACAGACTAGTAATTTATTAACCATTTCTATTACTTGGTTTATTCACCATTATGCAAGAAATTGCAGAATTGTAATATACATTGCATGCTGCAGCTTATTTGTTCTCTTTTAAAGCAAATGATGACTTTCTCCATTGTGCTGAGGAGGTTTTGCCAAGACTGCAAACTTGCACGTACCAGCGTAGGAATACATGGACTGGGTTAAAAGAGGGGTCCATCTTGTCCTGTCTTCTGTCTCTGGCAGAAGCTGTTGGTAGGTATCTAGGTATAAAGAGTATGCAGTGATCTGGTCTGGCCTCCCAGCACCATCTGTAACTTGAGGGACTTAGGGAAGTCTCCTCTTGCTGTTTCAAATAGTCCTCAATTTATACAACTTCAGGTTGCCTGATAAAATGCTTGTGTCTAAAATATGACCGTGAAAGCTAACATTTATGTTGTACTCTTCCTCCAGATAGGCCAAAATAAGCAGCCGTCCCTGCAGCCCCAAGCAGAGCATCCCTTGGAGGGATCAGCACTCTGTGCAAGGATGCAGCTGTTGCTACAGCACAGCCTAGAAAGTCTGAATGCAAAATAACAAGTTAGGGGCCTTTCTCTCCTGTTATTCCTTGTTATTTATGTAAATATATTCTGGGATCAAAATGCTCTACATTTCCTGAGAAATTATGATGACAACTTCAAAAAAGGCACAACTCTATCCGTTTATCAGCCTTTTCACAGTCTTGATTTTTCCCTTCTCTAGCTAAGCAGTGTTTCAAATTCCCAAGCAAAAGCCAAGGAGAGCCAAGTTAGAGTTTTGTTATTTTCTGAAAACCTGAACTCAGAGAATTTACATCTGGGAAATATTTACCAGATTGTCTCATACACTGCTCATACCTCCCCCACTCAACTAACTCCCAGGTTGCAGCTAAAATTCTTACTGTGTTAATTCTTCTGGTCCATTTTGAAAGATTTCATACAAAACTAGTTTTTTCCCCCTTTCCTTTTGGAGGTTATTGTAGTGTCACTGAATTTCTTTGCATAAACTCAGGCTTTGGGAATCCTTAAATAGCTAGTCTGCATCCTTACTGTGACTGGAAGTGTTTTCAAAACAACTATCATGCCAGACACCCCCACAATCATTTAAACATAATCCATTCTTTATTTGTGTTCTCATAAATTGCTTCATCCAGACCTTAAAGAAAACCTGTTTCTTTTCCTCTCTGGCTCCCCTTCTTATGTTTCAACATGTTTCATAAACACAGTTGACTGCAATGCTGGGTGGAAATCTCTCTATTGGATTTATCTTTAGAGACCTGAAGGGCAGGCTGACTCTATCCTCTGTTCAATGCATAATTTGATTTATGTATGCTTTTTTATCACCAGCTTCATTGTCAGGAAGACATAGGCAAAGGCAAAGTGAAGGCAGGGTATTCTGGGTAATCCCTGGGGGACCAAAGTCTTTGGAGTGTGTGTTTGTTAATTTTCTACAGATCTTAATTGTGCTAAAGGATGTTCGGTAATTTCTGGAAGTCAGTGCTGGCATGTGGAGAAAATACTCTGCCAATTAGATACCAACTGAATCATTATCTGTGATTTTGGGGACTGAAGAGTCTCTTAAGCCATTTTGGAAAATCCTTCCAGACACCTATCTTTGCCATTAGACATCTAAATAGTTTTGGGCGGG